>CAIGQQ010027769.1:0-10883 GCA_903798035.1 Danio albolineatus
TTATTATTATTATTATTATTATTTATTTATTTATTTTTTCTGAGCCCTTTGACAGATATTTGTTCATATGTAAATCATATATTTAACTGATTTGATTATTATTTTTATTCATTCTCTTTACTTTGTCTTAATAATAATAATAATAATAATATTAATAAAGTATTTACCTTTTTTCAATGTCCTACATAAAATAAAAATTAATTCGTATTTATGCGTCAATAAATTATGCTGATTCAGAAACAAACACATTATCAGGGCTCTAGACTAACATGTTGCGCTAGAGCGGCTAACAGTTTTTTGAATGCACCCAAATTTTCGACCACATCACATTTAACATAACGCATTTCACTATCTTGGATTGGTTTAAACCAGAACATGGGCGTAATGTGTGCCTATTCCCTTGGAACCACAGTTGCGGAGACTTGTATAAATTGTTTTTATTTATTGGCCCTCGAATGGCTGGTGGCACCGGTGTGACCAAATTTTCTTTTTTTAGTTGCACCATTGAGAAATTGGGTCACACTCTACAGCCCTGATTATGCTTGGACTATCCTTACAGTTTTTTCTGTTATGTTATTTGCAGATGGCGGTGTCCTTCCGAATCCCCAAAAAGAAGCAGCCGTCAGATTCCTGCAGTCTTGACATGCAGTCTCCACTTTCTCGACTGCAGGATGATAATTCACAAAAGGTAAGAAATGCCAAAAATGACACTTTAGAGAACAGGTTATGCCCTTAAACAGTGAACTGAACCACTGTGGTTTTGTGTAAAGCTGCTCCTTTTACTTTTTTTTTTTTTTACAAAAAAAGTTTATAAAGTTTAAGAAATTCAAATTTTAAATTAAGAAATTTAAATTCAAAACAATTTTTAACGTCATATAAAAAAAGTGATTGTTTAAATTATGATTATTATTATTTTTTTTTTTGCTGACAAATGGGTAGACAGTAGTTTGATGGATAGTGACAAAATCTAAAGACTTAAATGAATTAATTGTTTGGGGTTAAACTGATCCAGTCATTTAAGGTCAACTATAACTATGACATTATAGTAGGTGTTTTCTGTAAATCTTTATAAAAGGTGTGATAATCATAGTTTTTTTTTCACACAAACACAGACTCATACAGATATTTTTTATTAAAGCTATATTATCAAAGCTACAATAAAGCTACATTACTCTTTCATTTTTCTTTAGTTTGAATTACTTCTTGTTTTTTTCCCCACAGACTCAATGGGGATCTGTCACGTTTAATGGAAGAACGCCTCATAAAACCAGTTCCAATGAAAATATGCTGTCAAAGGACAGTCAGAGGAGAGATTCAGTGAGGTGAGACTTCATTCGGTTGGTTTGAAAGTTTCGAAAGCAACACTAGATGGAGCCGTTTACTCATTTTAAAAGTAGTGTTGGATGTTTCAGACAAAGCTTCACTGGTACGCTTCTGGTCAAAACACTTAAATGAATGTTGCTTGAGCCTTATATTTGATTAGAAATACAGCAAAATCAATTATTTAGGTAAAAAAAGAAGTCTTCGTTTTGAATATATTTGAAAGTGTAATTTATTCCTGTTACGCAAAGCTGATTTTTTTTTTTCGAAAGAGATCGAACATGGAGCTTCATAGTTATAAAAGCTCTGTTATTAGTAATGGAGTGTAAAGTCATCAGTTGTTAAAACAGATTTGGCTGCTTAATATATTCATGGAAAGCATCATATGTTTTTATAATACATCAGCATTTTAAAAGTATTTCTGAAGGATCATGTGACCATGAAAACTTAAATAATGATGCTGAAAATCTGGCTTTTGATACAGAAAATGATAAAGTGTGACAAAAGAAAGCATAATGTGTTTTGGAGATTTCTTTCTATTAAAAAACTTCTATGAAAAGCTAAAAAGCATTACATTTCCAAACTAGCCTGCAGTGTCTCAAAAATGTTAATGCTGTCAATCAATTAATCATGATTATTCATTCATTCATTTTAATTATAGTCCCCTTATTAATCAGGGCTCGCCACAGCGGAATGAACCACCAACCTATCCAGCATATGTTTTACACAGTGGATGCCTTTCCGGCTGCAACCCATCACTGGAAAACACCCATACACACTCATTCACACATATATTATTTAGCTTACCAGATTCAATGTAGCGCTTGTGTTTGGTATGTGGGGAAAACCGGAGCAACCGGAGGAAACGCCAACTGATCCAGCCGAGGTTCGAACCAGCAAACTTCTGCGCTGCCTTGATCATGATTAATTTGCATATTTGCTAATTATATATGTGCGAGCTGTGTATATTTTGTGTATTTAAATATATCCACGAATTCATTGCATAAAATATTTGTTTATTTACACACACACACACATACATGTATAAATAAATAAATAAATCAGGGCGCCGCGTAGTGAGTAGCACGTTCGCCTCACAGCATGAAGGTCGCTGGTTCAAGCCTCGGCTGGGTCAGTTGGCATTTCTGTGTGGAGTTTGCACGTTCTCCCCGTGGTTGCGTGGGTTTCCTCCAGGTGCTCCGGTTTCCCCTACAGTCCAAAGACATGTGGTATAGGTGAATTGGGTAGGCTAAATTGTCTGTATATATGAGTGTGAATGAGTGTGTATGGATGTTTCCCAGAGATGGGTTGCAGCTGGAAGGGCATCCGCTGCATAAAACAAATGCTGGATAAGTTGGCGGTTCATTCCGCTGTGGCGACCCCGGATTAATAAAGGGACTAAGCTGACAAGAAAATGAATGAATGAATAAATGTATGTACATTTGTAATCTGTATGTAAATTAGAATTTTATGTGCAGTATGTGTGTGTGCGCATTTATACATAATCCATATATATACACAGTACACATATATATAAAATATAAAATTTTTTTGTTGGATGTGATTAATCGTTCGACATATAATTATATATGATTTCCATTGCAGACTTACCAGGCCGTGGAGTCTCAGCGGCGAAAGTCGGTCACCTGACTTGCGTTTACCAAATTCCAGAGGAGCCACATGTGGACGGTTCAGCTTTAAAATGAACCAAAGGCCAATAAAAATCAGCCCTGCTCTAGTGAACAGGACGCCCCATAAGGTGTCGGATACATCTGGCTTTAGGCCTCAGTGTCAAGCTCCCACCACAGCGCAAGACTTCGCTGGAAATAATAGGTGACAGTCAGTGTGAATGATGGGATATCATTGGTGGTTTGAAGGAAGAGGTTTTGGTAGTGGGGTTTGTAATGCACGTGTGTTTGTGTGTGTGTGTGTGTGTGTGTGTTTCAGATGGAGACCCAAAAGAGCATCTGATACACTTCTCAGCCGTGATGAGAACCATACAGAGGCTTCAAAATGCTCCGCTTTCAAGATTCACAGAGGTATGTCGCTGTTATTATGTATGAATATGTTTACACACACACACACACACACACAAACACACACACGCATATGTATGCATAAATAAAATTCAAAATGTACACGCATACACACCTTTACTGGCCACTTTATTAGGTATGCCTGTCCAATTTCTTGTTAACGCAAATTTCTAATCAGCCAATCACATGGCAGCCAATCAATGCGTTTAGGCTTGTAGACATGGTCAAGACGATCTGCTGCAGTTCACACCGAGCATCAGAATGGGGAAGAAATGTGATTTAAGTGACTTTGAGTGTGAAGCATCTCTAAACGCACAACACATCGAAACTTGTGGATGGGCTACAGTAGCAGAAGACCACACCGTGTGCCACTCCTGTCAGCTAAGAACAGGAAACTGAGGCTACAATTTGCACAGGCCCACCTAAAATTGGACAATAGAAGATTGTAAAAATGTTGCCTGGTCTGATGAGTCTCAATTTCTGCTGCAACATTTGAATGGTAGGGTCTTAGAGTTTTGCGTCAACAACATGAAAGCATGGATCCATCCTGCCTTGTATCAACAGTGGTGGTGTAATGGTGCGGGGGATATTTTCTTGGTACATTTTGGGCCCATTAATACCAACTGAGCATTGGCTCAATGCCACAGCCTACATGAATATTGTTGCTGACCATGTCCATCCCTTTACAGTATGACCACATCGCACCCATCTTCTGATTGCTACTTCCAGCAGGATAGCGCGCCATGTCATAAAGCACGAATTATCTCAGACTGGTTTCTTGAACATGACAATGAGTTCACTGTACTCAAATGGCCTCCACTGTCACCAGATCTCAATTCAATAGAGCACCTTTGGGATGTGGTGGAACGGGAGATTCGCATCATGGATGTGCAGCCGACAAATCTGCAGCAACTGTGTGATGCTATAATTTTGGTCAGAGATTTTGGTCAATATTGACATGATAGCATCACACAGTTGCTGCAGATTTGTCGGCTGCACATTCATGATGCCAATCTCCCGTTCCACCACATCACAAAGGTGCTCTATTGAATTGAAATCTGGTGACTGTGGAGGCGATTTGATTACAGTGAACTCATTGTCACGTTCAAGAAACAAGTCTGAGATGATTCGTGCTTTATGACATGGCGCACTATCCTGCTGGAAGTAGCAATCAGAAGATGGGTACACTGTAGTCACACTGTAAAGGGATGGACATGGTCAGCAACAATGAATGAATGAACGTAACGGTAATAGTATTTATTGTTCTTGGTGTCTTATTTTTAATGTAAATATTTATTTCAAGTTAATAATACATTTGCAGTTAAATATTAATAGATAATAACACTAAATATACATGTATATATATATATATAATATTTATTTTATTTTTTTACTTGCCAAAGCTTTTAGAAGTGTGGTTGTGAGATTTGCACACACCCTTCCCATTAGATCAGAAAACACACAAATACGCAATAAAAATTACCCATATTATTGAAAACAAAATTGGCTTTATACTAAGTCTTGCCAAAACACGAAAATACACCATAGCACGACTACTCCTGTGTAATTCCCAGTTTTTCCCCTAATGAGTTGGATCGTTAAACTAAATAAGCAGTTAAAGTAAACTGTAAACTTTGGCTTAGATATCTGATGCAGCTTATCAAGAAGCTAATGAGGGAAAATGCCCTGGTTTTTTTGGCTTTTACTTGGTCTCTGCATCTCGAAGTACCTTTAATGATCCTCTTTTGTGTCTTTCCTCCTTCCTTCCATGGAGCTTTAGGCGTCGTGTTTAACATCTCGCAGCTGCCTGACCCTCCTTCACTCCTGCTCTACATAGTATTGGACGCCATCACACTTTTCCTGGCTTCAGATCGCTGATAAATAAACAAATGCTTAACTTTATGGATCTGTTAAAGCGGTCTTTTCTCTCTGTCTACTTCCCCGTCTCCTGGGATTTTGCCGAGTTCGCCCTGCCGTTTCATGGCTAATGTGACCTCCACCAAAGTCGAGGAACGATGTTTGGTCAATAAGGCCGTTTTATATGTACTTGGGACTGTGTAAAGAGAAAAAAAACAGTATGCGCTGCTTGTAAAATCCCAGAGCTTTCCCATTTTCTTCATTTAACCATCTTTTTAGGCCTGGATCCTGAAGAGCTGGAGGAAGAAGAAACAGAAGGGACACAAGGCTGCTCTCAGGTCAAAGAGACGCAATGGTCGACCTCTTCAGAAGACTGCAAAGTGACATCCGCAGGCACTGTTTCTGAGGTGAGATGATGTTCAGGTCACTCATTAGCTTTGGATGTTTCCATCTAAAGATGCCAATTAGATTTATGCGCAGATCTGGAGTTTGGCATAAAATATTTGCAAATAAAGCAGTTTCCATCCAATGAGTCAAAGAGAAGAAAATCGTCACTTCTTGATAAACTGGCACCAAATATCAAGAAGAAAAATGGACTTTGCTGTGATGTTTGTCTTATACACTACCTGACAAAAGTCTTGTCGCCTATCCATGTTTTGGGAATAAAAATAATAACTTGACTTCTATTTGATCATTTGGTATCAGAAGTGGCTTTAATGAAAGGCAAAGGCCTCTAGATTATGTTTATTTTACCAAAATAAAATATGACCATGCCTTGATTTTAAAGAGCCCCTATTATGGGTTTTTGAAAATGAGCTTGTATGAAGTGTGTCACACAGCTCTAAGTGAAGTGAAATGTCCAGCTAAGGCTTAAATCTGAAAGTGCACAGTGTTTAAAACTATTGATTCATCTATAAAAGAGTCGACTCATAGTTCCTCAAACGAATCGACGTGATTACGAGTCTTTAGCCGTTTTGGCATGACGTGAACACGTAACATAAACCCCGCCCATTTGTGCGCGCGCAGCCCTGGGAGATTCTAAACCCCCAACCCCGCCCACAAACAACAGCGGCGCGCAAAGCTTGCCAGATTGGGCAGTTTGGAATTTGATTGTGCAGGTAAAAACCTTTTGGAGAGGGTTTGGACTGGAGTCAGCTACACCTGGCAACACAGAGAAGAGCACTGTGCTCAGCTGGATATTATTGGAAGTGTGCTGATGAACTAGAGATGAGACCGTGAAGAGACAGTGGTTGAGGTTTATTTCTGCAGAAATGCCTCAGCATTATAGCCCAGCCTTCTGCTGTGTTCCTCTGAGGAGTGCTTCTGAAATCCACACGCTCACAACGGAGGATTCGTCAGTGGCCTTCCCTGGTTAACTTGTATTCTCTTATCGTGTCTAAAAGCACGTTGTAAACGCGCCGCGTGCCGCTTTGTTTACGGATTAAAATGTGTTTGTGAGCTTGCGTTTCACTGCTGTTTGTCATTGCTATGGCTACATCAGCTCTCCTACACGCGTGCGGCGGTCCTGTTTCATAATGGTTCAGCTTTTGCCGCTGTGTGCATTAATACTGATGTGAACGCGCAAAATGAGGGGTAGGGGCTAAGGGGTAGAATTGGGATTGGGCCTTAATGTCATCTAACGTGTTGATTTTTGTTGTTTTTGTCATTTATGACTCCAGAAAGCAACAAGCAAACACAAGAATGGAACAGAAGAATCTGTTTCCAAACCGTCCAACCACTCAGGCCACTATGTTCCGGAAGCTCCAGCCAGGACCTCTGGAGAAAGGGCTGCCCCCTCTGTGCCTGTTAGAAAAGCCCCCCTGACCTCAGAGACTACTGAAAATAAGAGCAAAGACCCTTTTGAGTCTTTTTACAGCGGAAAATTGAGAAGGAAGCCTCAGGGTTTCTGCAAGACCTACAAGAGAACCAAGCCCAGCTCCACAGAGCCGAGTACGTGTGACCTTCCTCTTTCTTTTATTCCACATTATTCTTTCCACCAACATCGCTTTCAGGGCAAACTTGCCTTATTTAAGCTTTCTTACCCTCCAGGGTGCTGGTAGTGCATTTAACAGCTTTTTGCATGCCGTGTATGCCAATTTAGGCCGTAAATGCTTGAAAAAAGTGAACGTTCTGCCTTTGTCTTTATTGGCAGTTATATTTTTTTTAAATGCACTTGTTGGCAGAGGCACCAGACCTTGTTCTTGGAAAGGGTCAGGAGGTCACGATGACTCCAACCGAATAAATGTGAGTGCCTTTGCAAAACTCGTAACCACAGGGTGATTTCCAGAACTGCCTTTGCAATTACTATTATGGTCCAAGTCAGAAGAGCCCACCATCAGGTCTCCATGGCATTTTAGTCCAAGTTAAGAACTTTGCTGCAGGGTGTAGTTTAATAATGATATATCATAAAAATATGAACAAGATTTTAGACGTGAACTTAAGCATCAGTACATTGTATTATACAGTATGTAAAATCTCTAACATTTACTAGTGCTCACTGTGTTAGGAATGCACAATATATCGTTTCAGCATCGATATCACAATGTGTGTCCACAATAGTCACATCGCAGATTGCGCAATGTTGTGTTAGGATTACGGTTGATCAACAATTGAGAATGCTTGAGTTTTGTTGGTCATTGCAAAGTATAACTATAACAGAGTAAAACTGGATCATTTGCATGTGTTTTGAAGGCATTTCAAGAGAGTTTAAAGCATTCAGGCACAATAACCTACAACATTTGTAACTTTCATAAAGAATTATTTTTCTGAATTATTAATAGAATGAAAACTATATGGTTTTATTTTACATTTAATCATTAATTTCTGTATCTGAATACTATTTGACTTTATGGAAACCGTAAAGTTTAATTTACTTTGCTCTATTGTAATTATTCTTGACTGGAGTTTGTTTATCGTTGTTTTATACAAGATTCACACACTTACAATCAATTTAAATTCCAAGATTTTTTCCAAATAGAGCTATTTCAGCCGCCTGGGAAATTGTATTCATATCGCAATATATATATCGCAGAAAAACAAAACATTTCCGATTTTTTTTTCCAATATAGTGCAGCCCTACATAGTGTCGTTAAGTAGAGGAACAATAGGGGACATTATTATATTTTCTTTTTTGCATGATGATTAAAATAAATTACTGTATTGGACATTACTGTATCGTGTGTAATCTAAAAAAAGAAAACTAAATTCATTTGGAAGATAAAAATTGATAAGTGGAATCTAGATTAAGAAATACAAATTGAGTAGGAGTCCTAAATGAAAGTGAAACTGAATAAACCTCAAGAAATAAAAAAGCCTTTTCCCAATATGCTACAGTATGTTGTACATCCTTTTTTTGATCTTCCACCAGTGGGTGAAGTGGAACCTAAATTAAGAAGTGTAGGTGTAAGTAAAAGCAGAGTGAAACCCACAGGTATAAAAGAAGCCTATTTTGGGTAAACAGTATATTGTAGTATTATTGCAGTAAACAGTATATTATGCATTTCTAAGTTAAATAGTGATATTCTAACAGCAGACAAAGTGATGTCTGCAATAAAAAAACATGCTAATTAAATGTAAACATAAAGTAAAACAGAATAAACAGTAACAGTAGTACACCTACGAATATAAAACTAATATATTATGTATTGCTCAAAAATATTGTAAACTTCAACTAGTGGATAAATTGGAATCTGGATTTAGAAACCAAAATTGAGTGTAAATGTAAAGGGAGAGTAAAACAAAATTAACTGGAATAGATTATAAAAAAAGCCAATTTTGTGTATCGATAAGCTATATTGTGTTGATATACTGTCTGTCGCTATATAAAATCTTTTAAATTGTAAAACAAAAAGTGTAATCTGGATCGATAAATACAAAATGGATTGAGTGTGAATGTAGATTGAAAGTGAAATTAGTAAAAATAAAAAATAAAACTAAAAGGCCAATATGTGTGCATCACTAAGTAAAATAATAAACCTCAACCAGTGCAACAAGTCAAATCTTAAGTGAGAAACGCCGATTCAGTGTGAACCTAAAACTAGAATGAAGCCAGATGAACCCTACAGGTGAAAAATAAGACTTTCCTGAGACATAATCCCATTGTTCTTGGCTGAAGGATGACCTTATAAAGATTAATGTCTTTAAGTGTGTGGAGTGCAGAATAGCAGCATTCACTCTCACAATCTAGATTACTACAATCCCGACCTTAAGGTCTGAGTAAAGCCCATTACACCTCTGTCTGCAAGAGAGGAACGCTGATGAACCATCGTCCTCCTCGTCATCAGCTGGGACGTGCGCATTGTAAACACTTCATTATCCATTACTATCGACGTTCATGTAGACATAACAATTCACCCCCAATAATGGATCGCAGTCATTAATTATGCAGCTTTGTTGTTTTCAAGACAAGTGGAAAATCTTCTAAAAGTCAAGGATTTTATTCGGGCAATGGATTCATTCAAAAGTTCTGTCTCAAAAGATTGATTCATTTAAATTTCAGCCCTACAAAGCTCTCGGGTGGCTTCAGATACGGCTTTTTATTATGTTTTTCATTTTTTTTTTCCATCGTTAAAAGCTTCAGTTGGTAATTTTTTCCTCTGGTGATGACCTGACAAGAGGATTTGACCAGATTAATTTGAATAGCTAACAAATGTCCGCTTAGCTCGTAAATGTGTCCAATTCAAGCCATTTTTTAATGTAGCAAAAACAGATGGACGGCATTGAATTTGTTATTGTTTTCTGATGGATTGGTAGACAGGAAGAGGAAGGGGAAGGAGGTGAAGGATGAAAAAAAAAAGGAGAGAGAGAGGATTACCCATGTCCTTGCTTCTCTCTCAAAGCCCATTATGGGAACCAGCCAAAGAGAAACGTCTGCCGAAGAGGAGGAAAAAAATATCTAAATTAAAACTCATCAAGCACCAAATGGCAATTTATTAGAATCATTGTAAGAACGCAACACTGAAACCATCGTTTGACCCAAGTTGATGTTAATCATGGGAACTTTTCAAACGCACATACAAACTGTTTACTGAAACAAACATCTGTCAAGACTTGCGTTTACCTCATTGGAAAATGTAGCATCAGAAGTTTATCTAGGAGGCCTGACGTTTGTTTTGTTTTGTTTTCCCTCCAGAACATTTGGATGTGCAGATATCTGGAATGTATTTCATTCGATCCTAATTTAATATAAAATTGATGATTCCCATTTTAAGAACATCTGAGCTTTTGTGCAAAGGAATTTTAACAAGCATTTCTGGTTCTTGCTTCTGATATATCAATATAATCTGTCTCTCTGTCCTTCAGTCGTCCTGTCCAGCGATGATGAAGGAGCCAGTGAGGCGAATGACGTGTCTGGAGGTCTGCAAGAGCAGCGGATCTCTGAGGGGATCAGAGACACTCAGGTAACAGATAAAGAATGAAATAAAGATTTAAAGGGATGCATTTGGAATTCAGAAACCTCGTTGTTAGTGACACCATTGGCCATTAAGTGAACTGCAGCTAGCAACTTTTTAAACGTGCGCGCACTCGTACGTATAACATTACAGTAGACTGAATGTGTCCTTAAGACTCTGATGTAATGACAGAATTCAAAAACCTCGTTGTTAGTGAC
This sequence comes from Danio albolineatus, assembly GCA_903798035.1. NCBI lineage: Eukaryota > Metazoa > Chordata > Actinopteri > Cypriniformes > Danionidae > Danio > Danio albolineatus. Next base: position 10,822 of record CAIGQQ010027769.1, read on the forward strand.
ACCAGTGGCCATTAGGTGAACTGCAGCTAGCAACTTTTTAATTGTGCGCGCACTCGTACGTG
>CAIGQQ010027769.1:10893-22780 GCA_903798035.1 Danio albolineatus
AACGTGTCCTTAAGACTCTGATGTAATGACAAAGAGTTCAAAAACCTCGTTGTTAGTGACACCAGTGGCCATTAGGTCAACTGCAGCTAGCAACTTTTTAATCATGCACGCACTTGTACGTGTAACATTACAATAGACTGAACGTGTCCTTAAGTCTCTGATGTAATGACAGAATTCAGAAACCTTGTTTTTAGCAACACCGGTGGCTGTTAAGTCAACTGCAGCTAGCAACTTTTTAATCACGCTTGTACTCGTGCACGTTTAACATGTTCAATTCACTTTCAATTCTCTTTTATTTCTATAGCGCTTTTACAAGGTAGATTGTGTCAAAGCAACTTCACATAGAAGATTATAGTAAATTGAAACCGTGTCAGTCCAGTTGCGTGTCAGCAGTGGCGAATTTATGTGGACTTTTATTATAGTTATCAGTTATATTGGTAACTATTTGTTATATTGGTACTATAAGTGCCATTTTCAACTGATGAATTTCAGCGGCCGAAATTTAATTGCTTTCTGACTTTCTTTACTGTCATTATTATCATTTGCTTGTGTGTTTGGCAATTGCGAGGAAAAAACACAGCACATGTAAATGTCGCTCTTAGTGTTGCTCTCTTTGGATGCCATCGTTATCAGTTTATCACCCGAACTTAAACTTGCGTATCAAAAGACTCAAACAAACAAACAAACAAAGTGTTTTTCATTTTTTTTTTCTTTCTTGGTCTAAAGTTTGTTGCGGTGATAAACTGATAACGATGGCATCCAAACTACTAAGAGCGATATTAACATGTGCTGTGTTTATTGCTCGCAATTGCAAAACACACAAGCAAATGACAATAGTGATAATAACGACAGTAAAGAAAGTCAGAATGGAGCGAAATTGCGGTCGCTGAAATATATCGGTTGAAAATGGCACATTTGGTTTTCACTTTTCGGAATATATGATGGCTATAACCAGTATAACTGATAACTATAATAAAAGTTCACATAAATTCACCACTGCTGACACGTAATTTCAGACACAATAGCAGCAAAACGGAGTTTTTGTTCAAACCAGCCTGCCTAAATGAACTTTCAGAAATATTTGTAATCATTCAGAAATATTTGTTCGTTCTGGTAAATGCCTTTGAAAAACCATTTGCTTTTACTAAAGTAGTTGTGGTAGCAAAAAATGTGGAAACAAAAAAAAACGTGAAGTGCTAAATTAAAAGGCTGATGCAAAAATCAATTTTTTGATGCTAACATGGCTTCTTAGCTGTTGTTTTTTACCCCTGTCATTTTAGATACTGTTTTAGTTTAGTTTATTTCATCTGAGGCTGTCTCTCTGCAATGTTTAAATATATTGACACCAAACATTAGGTTCTTCATTGTCACCTAACACTGACCACAACACATCAGATTTGTAACTCTGCCACTTTTTGGTCAAAAGTTATAAACCAATAATTCATTCATATTTTAATCAGGATTGTCTGATATTTTAAGTGAAAAATACTTCAAATGTATTCAAAAAGTCATTGTTTCACTTGGTCTGATGCTCCTTAGCAACCTTGTTGCTTTTGGCCTCTGGACTGCTTTGCTCATTATGGCTCTGAACTGCCTGGCCCCTTAATTGCTGCTTGCAGCTATATTTACTGTTTTAATTTAGCTTATTTTGTTATTGAGAGGAACATGCGCAACCTATATTTGCATATTCATATAAACGTTGCTCTTAGCATTGTGGACGGTATCTAAATATTTGCTAACAGTAAACCACTGCTCAGGTATTTCAAACTTTTTAACTTTTTTTTAAACGAAGAGAGACTAACATTCAATAGCTTGAGTTTATAAGAGTCTTAAATACTCTTTTTAATGTCATAAATAGCTTTTTCGAGAAACAGAACAAAACATCATTATTCACTGATAGTCTTTTGCTCCAATCTGGATCATTAACAGAGGGAGTTTGCTTAGGATGGTTTTACAAACTAAATCAACTGATTCATGGAACAGATCTGACTCGACACATGATTCATTTAACTCTTATGGCTACTTTTAGAGTCTTTTTACATCTTCAAAAACTTCATTTCCGATTCATTGTCATTTTTTTTCCACGATAGCATTTATCTGAGAAGATTTGAATGAATTGATTTAAAGTACAGCTAACAAATGTCTACTTAGTTTGCAAATCTTTCCAATACTCCCACTTGAACCATTTTTAATGCAGCAAAAAAACACTTTAAATGTGTTATTGTTTTCTGATAGATTGGTAGATGTTTTTATGAATTATTAATTGATAAATCAAACCCAGATGAATTTCAAACAAAAGCAAGTTTTTGGTTGCATTTATCACTAAAGGGAAAAGAGTTGAAATATCATTCAAACACAAGCAAAATAATAACTGGAAAAACACACATATTTACATTTTCTAAGTGAGGATATAAATCTATAAAACAGATTTTTTTTTTAATAATGGTGAACATTGTTTTCTTTTATTAAAAAGAAACCAAAAACATCTACACATTTAAAACTTCAATTATTTGATTGACAGGCTTAAATATGAATGAAAACTATTACATGGTTTTGTGAGATATCTGTATATTTAAAATAAAATGTGAAATCACTGGTGAATGTTTGTGGTGTTGACAGTTTTGCATTTTTGCTTTTCAATTTTAGTTTCAGTTTAACAGTTTAATCAGTGGCTGATTTCTATGGTTTTATATAGTTTTAACACATTTAAAACATTTATTTGTTTATTTATTTGTTTTTTGTAAATGAAACTTTTTTAATATTTGAAGAATAGAAAGCTCCAACTTAAAATGTTTATTGCAGAAAACTAGGGCTGTCAATTGATAAAAAAAAAACTAATTAATCACACTTTTGTTTGTGATTAATCATGATTAATCATGAAAAGCCGTATTTATTACAGAAATAAAAACACAGGCGTGTAAGTGCCATTTGAATTTTAAACAATCAATGCTAATAACAAACAAAAATTATTTCCAAGTGTAGATTCTAAGTGAACTACAAAAAACCCCAAAATACAGGCATTGTAAATATGGAAATTGGAAGAAAAAAATAAAAATAAAGTATTGAATACAAACAACAGTATTCATTGTAAAGTTGTTTTGCGAGTTGAGAACATTAATTATAAAGTAGAAACAATTTTGCTTAGTCCTCCTTAACATTTAGCCAGTCCAGTCTGTTAACATTATCGGGTGACAACACACACACACACACACACACACACACACACACACACAGAGACAGAGAGTCATCACCACGGACAACAACGGTTCTTAAAGTATGGCTGTATTTCTCAAGCAAGGATTCTGATACAGCAATGCGAAGCAGACGCTTTATAAAAGTTGCGTGTCGGGGGGAAACACGTCAAACTTTATGAAACATTTGAGGGTGAATCAACTTCAAGAGGAATGGGCTGTCTTTGACAGCTTGCGACATCATCTGGCACTTTCACTAAGTACATTTACATGAATCCATATTATCCATATTATCCATATTCCTTTGCTCATTAAACACACGCATGAGCCGGTGCAAGCTGAACTTGTGCTCTAGGCGAACGGTGATCACGCCGTCCTCAACCCGAAAGTGAAAAAGAAAGTGACCGGTTCACGGATGAACATGAGGAGCGGGAGGGAGGGGGTAGGTGTCGCGGATTAAAGTGAGGACCGGGGGGTTCGCTCACTATTCTGCTGCCCTTGTCGGCCGCCTAGGTTGCCTCTATGGACACGCCGGCCCTGAACACCACAACAGGCCACAACAGGAAATAAAAAAAAACTGCCACTGCGTTAAATGCGTTAATTTTTTTAACGGTTTAAATATTTCAAATTAATCGGCATGCGTTAACGCGCTAATTTTGACAGCCCTACAGAAAACACATCTTTGCTGATTTAAAGTAATACTTTCTTTTAAAAAAATCTTTACGACACCAAACTACTTTGATCTGTAGTGTGTGTATCAATGCTTTTTTTATAATCCAAAAAGTAACTGATGTAAAAACGGAAGGATGCCTAAATATTAACTGGATTGTTTTCGATTGATCCTCAATTATTAATCAGTAAGTAGATTTACATTGACACGAATAATTCGATTTTAATATGATTAAGACAATACTCTGTGATTTTTATTTATGTATTTATTTTTATTCATTTAATGCTATAAAGATCATAGTCAAATTAAACAGATATCGAATTAAGACATGTGGAGTATGCCGATTATAGTCGCATTATTGAAGTGCGGTACAGACATATTAACACCTTAATCAAAATATTACATCATGTAAGACTTTTCACCTCATTTTGCGACATGATATTCTATACACACAAGGCTGTTTAACACTATTCTCTGCACCTATTGAGTCGGTGAAGAACCACAGACACCTGCATCGCAAAATGCAGAATTTTTTTTTCACACCATTCGGTGTGAGTACACTCTTCCACCAGTCTGTGCATCCAATGCCTCAGTTTGTCACGTGGGGTAGTGATGGGTTGGTCTTGAATGATTCGTTCATTTTGAACGAATCTTTTATGTGACTGGAGAATGATGAGTTTCTCAGGGAATGATTCGTTCATTCGCGCATGCAGACATTTGTGCAGGCGGAGTAGAAGTTTAGTTCATTTTTCGAGTCCTCTATTGAGTTTGATTCCTTCGTCCTTGACGTGAGAGACAGAAGCCAGTCATGCATTGCATTGTACAGTAGTGTTCTAGTTATGACTTGTATGTAGTAGTGTGATCAACGTTTGGGCAAGTTGTAGACGTGTTTGAAAGTAACATTTTCGAAACATTTGAGGCTTATTTTGGCAAATTGAATGAAATGACTCAAAAGATTTGCTCATCTTGATGAACAAGACTCAAAGGTCCGAGTCAGTCAAATGAGCCGAACTTCCCATCACTACGCAGAGGCATGAATTAAATGTTCCTGAATGAAAGTGAAACTGTGAAACTGCAGTTAAAGTAAAAATAATAATAATAATAAATGCCCGAAACTCCGGAGGAAATGTGAATAGCAATGACGTTAATCGAATTGTGTGCTATAACATATAAAACGGGATCATGGAAGGAACGTTCAAAAAGTAACTCATATAAATACCTTAATCAAATTATTGTCTTAATCAGATTTAGGCAAATAATTCTGTTACTGATGTTCATGTAAACATAGTCAGTGATTCAATTGTTCTTGATTGGTTTTGCTCAGTATCAGTGTTAAAACTGAACCTTCACTCTTTAGACAATGCTTTTACTGTGAGTCCTCAAGAATCCACCTCATAACCCTTCATTTAAAGAGGCATTAGAACAGCCACAGAACCAGGCTAAACAAATGTTGACTCATTTCAGCTTATCTTTATCTACATCTGTCTTTTGAAGTCTAGATGTGTTCAGTATGTGTGCGGCGTTCTGAGTTCGCCCTTGTTTACTACGGCTCTTCAAAATCCATTCCTTTGTCAAAATCAGTAGTGTTGTTTGTCCGAGCTGAACACGTTTTCAGTTTGGGTTGTTTTTTCATGACGGATGAACAAATCTCTCGTAGCACTTTAGTATGAGAGGCTTTTAAGGCATTGAAACGCAGTGTTTTGATCACAGGATGTTTGAGGCTGATTTTACAGCAATGCGGCTCAGGTGTTTGTCAGTTTCGCTTGTTGTTTTCACTTTTCACTTTGACATGCAAGAGAAATGAGAAACACATCTAAAGTGAGAGAACGCCCGCTGTGTTTTTCATTTTAGTGTTTGAAAAGTGGATTTTGTTTATTTTTCATTACGTCTGAGGAAAATGAGGACCACAAATTCAGTTGACTGTAAGCCACACTACAGGAATCTGCACATTTGAGTGCACTTTTATTTATTTCGAGTAATTGTATGAACTCTTGAGGTTGTTTTTCATTTCTGACTTGTTTCTGTTTCTTCACACTTCAGACCGGGAGCCAAAAGAGCCCACAGACAAACGCAGGAGGTGAAAGATCAACGACCAAAGTAGAAGTGCCTTCCATCATGGAGCTGGAGTTCAGCAGACTCCATTATGACACAATCCAGGCCCAAGCCAACGGGACAGTTGTGGTGAGCGAAACCTATGCCTGGTAATAGTGAGTGGGCTACACAAACCACCTGTAGAAAGCACACTCTTTCATCTCTCTGACACTTTAACCGACACTTGCACTAGTTTTTGCACATTTGTGGCAGACACTTTCTTACAATCACTCCATATCTAAAAAAAAACATCATCAAGATTTATGTGTTTCTTACAGGTGAGTGGGCTTGACAAACCACCTGTAGAAGCACTCTTCTCTCTATAAAAACAAACAAAACAAAACACAAAACGCTGCCCCTCTCTTTACTCTAGCACTCATTGGCCCGTTTCCACTGAGTGGTATGGTACGGTTCGGTTCAGTACACTTTTAAGGCCATTTCCACTGTCAAAAGTCATACCTAACCGTACCGTACCACTTTTTGGTCACCCTTTGCAAAGGGTACCAAGGGTACCAAAAGGAGGAGCTAGACGCGCAGCTGAATGCTATTGGTTTACAGAGCGTCATTCGCTCACGCAACAAGCCAGAATGAAAACAAAGGACTCGCCATGTTTAATACACAGCCGAGACATTACACCGGAATATTATATACATAAAATAACGAGCCATGGTCGACCCGAGCTCAAACAAACCTTGTCATCGTCTTGATGTACAGCCACAAAGCCAAGAAGAAGAGCAGTTTCTCCCCTGTGCCTTGTAGTTTTTTACGAGCCCGTCTAAAGCACGAGCGGTTTCGCTTGTGCTCGTGTGCGCATCGATATTTCAAAATAACAAACTTTTGGAGCGTGCGCATGATTATTCATGTGCTTTTGAAACCCAATCATTTCAGAAACTGTTTTTTTACGCTTCAGTCTTGCGTTTGTCAAAGGAGAAGCCGGAAAAACAAAGAAGCAAAAAATTTTTTTAGCAAACATGAACAGACTGCTATGTTTAACTATTACTATCACCTTTTGGACTATTATGAACTCGGAATGACGAAATTACTTTTTAACAAGAGGCTACATGTGCTGGTATAGATTAAAGATACAGATGAGAGCTCTGCACTGACTGTGGGCTCTATTTTGTGTTGTTTTTGAACCTAAATAAGGCCTAAATGTCTGCTGTGTGTAGTTTTTCTGTAATAGGTAACATATCGGAGACTGTAAGGGGCTGTATGTGTTCATATCATTCATTCATTCATTTTCTTTTCGGCTTAGTCCCTTTATTAATTCGGGGTCGCCACAGCGGAATGAACCGCCAACTTATCCAGCATTTGTTTTACGCAGCGGATGCCCTTCCAGCCACAACCCATCTCTGGGAAACACATCCATACATTCTCATTCACACACATACACTACGGACAATTTAGCTTACCCAATTCACCTGTACCGCATGTCTTTGGACTGTGGGGGAAACCGGAGCACCCGGAGGAAACCCACGCAACCACGGGGAGAACATGCAAACTCCACACAGAAATGCCAACTGGCCCAGCCGGGAATCGAACCAGCGACCTTCTTGCTGTGAGGCGAACGTGCTAACCACTCGGCCACCGTGGCGCCATGTGTTCATATATGCTGCATTATTTATTTTATATAATCGCAGACAGTAGGCTGTTTTGCATCATTGATCTGCAGTTATAATCAGATCATGTTCAAAGAAAGTTAGTAATGAACATTTATACACCAGTGTTTATCTGTATAAAGCATCTGTTTTGTGAGAAGTGCTCCTCATATGATATGTGAACGACCCGTACAGCTTTACTGTAACATTTTCTCGAGCGGCACCACACCCACCCTTGGTACACTTTTAGCAGTGCAAACGCAAGTCTGATAAAGGTGACCCGTACTGACCCGTACCGTGCCGTACTGTACCACTCAGTGGAAATGGGATATAATTCTCTGAGCACTAACAGTTCCTTTGTGCAATGAGCAATTATTTTGTGTATTGCCTCTTCTCCTTGAATCTCTGAATGTCTCCTGAGTTGTAGGTCGCTTTGGACAAATTACGAAATGTAATAGCATTTATATTCGGAAAACACAGTATTTGACAGCCTGAAGTATTTTTCAGATGTTATCTATCTTGTGTAATGTACAGAGTTTATGCTGCTGCTGAAAATCCTTGAAAATGCTCGAATTTTTATTTATTGTTTTCATGGTGTAAAATATGCTTAGATAAAGTGCTTGAAAATGTATTTGTTGCTTTCATAATTTATCTTTCTAAATATGCAATAGTAATAATACAATTCATTTAAATACATCATACTAATTGTGGTAAGTGACAGTAATTCAGTGTTGGGATTGGGGCAAATTTACCATCACAAACTTCCTGAGATTACCAGACAGTTTTGAGGGATGTAAATGATAACAATGGTCCTAATGTAATTCCTGTTATACATTTGTATTTTTCGTAGCTTTTAAGAATCCAAAAATATCTATATATTGATAATTATTGTTATGATCGCTGTTATAATGCTAAGTCATGATTGAATTGACTCTTGTTGCAATTGTGCAATAGTTTGACAATAAGCAGGAAATGTTTATGGGCCAATGACATTACGACATTGAAATGGTCTATACCATACTATATCACACCACACTATACCATGCTATTGACCTTATTCGTCAACGCAGAAGTGCGCTCGTTGATTGTTTTAGAACTTCCGATTCAGTTGCCTATGGGAGAAATGGCTAGGAATTATAAACGGCAGAAAACGGTCAAAGTACTTGCTTCACAAAGTGTTTGCATGATTATACAGACAAAGCAGAATAATAATATAAGAAAATATCAGTTTGCAACATCAAGCAGTGCAATGAGTTACTTTTAACATCTAAAAATGAATGGAAGGGAATGAGACCAGAAGTCTTGAGCCAAAAATATTTACATGGCTGCGCTGCTCACACACTGTAAAAAAGGTCAATACTTTACCACACTTGTAGAGCACTTGAAAGTTTGAAATTAATGTTAATCTTTTAGAAAATAAAATTATTTAAAAAAATTATATTTATAGTTTGAGTAGTTTAATAGTTATAAAGGGTCATTGAATTACTATTAGGGGCCACCCTGAGGTGTGCATTATTTTCTACTAATTCAATGGGCAGGTGTGAATTATTCCATTTAAACCATGGTTGCCACTCCTAAAACTACAGTTCTGATGCTTTATTTTAAGACACTTGTCAGGTTTTTGTTCTCAAACGGCTTCATTTCATAGGACTAGTTTCTTACACATCACATCCTAAGCTTTGTTTTAAGTTTTGACATGATTTTTAGGCTGAGAAGGAACCAAAATCATCCAGTGTAATGATGATGAAATGCATTGAAATGGTCGACCTGTCTGGAACTACTTTAGCTTTACGTTTATTTGAAAACAATTGCACACCTGAGAGCATTCATCAGCCGATCAGAATCATGCATTCAACAGCCCCTGTATAGTATCAGTTTTAGTAATGCATTCGTAAATGTTGAACTATGGTTAATAAATGCTGCAAGTAACCACCGGAACCTAAAGTGTGACCAAAGTTTCAACCTTCAACACCTTTTTCCTGATCTGCTCATATTGCATCAGACCTCTCAGTTTGATCCTCCAGATCTGATTCCAACACATGTCTTCAGTTCGGCCAATCACGCAGTTCGATTTTTGCTTGTTGTTTGTTTAATGAAGGACATCTGTTATTCTAGTATTTTAATTGGCCGTTCCTGCTACAAACCACAAAACAACAGCTCGCCGACACAGGGCTGCAGATGCCATTAAGAGACCCGAAGACGTTCCTTGCCAGAAAATTCCACAGGTTTAAACCTGAAACGCTATGAAAGTCCTTGTTTATCAGCACAACACCAGCGGCTGTGTGCTAAAGCAGTCTGACAGAGCACTGCAGCTCATCACTGTTTGTTCAGCACTGCTTCAAAACACACCACGCTGTTATTACCAACTGTCTTTTAACAAGGCATTTAGTGATAGTTCTGGTTTAGGATGTGTTTAATGAGTGTGGGTTGTTTGTAGTCTGGAGGGACGTGCGCATATCGTGTGGATGTGCTCAGCCGGTTAGCATCTGTTACAAAACATTATTAGCTGATTATTTAAAGATTTAAAGATTTCGAAATCAAGTGAGCTATTAAAGCTTTAGGCAAAATATATAGAAATACACAGCCAGTGTTATAATGTATGGGTATTATATGAACAGAGAGAGACATTAGATTCATTGATTAAAATATTATATGTATTACTTTTCAAATCTTTATAGATTTTTTTTTTATACTTCATGAAAACGTTTTTTTTTCCTGGGTAAATTTTAATAGGAAAAATGTTTTTTCGAAAGGGTGAAAGTATAAGGCTGTTTCCACTGTCTAAAAGCGTACCGAACCGAACCATAACGTACCACTTTTTGGTCACCCTTTGCAAAGGGTACAATGGGATTATTTTTAATGACCACAGAGAGTCAGGACCTTGGTTTAACATCCCATCTGAAAGCCGATGACCACAGAGAGTATAGTGTCCTCTTCACTTTACCCAGGCTTTAGGGCTCACACAGATTGCAGGTTGAGCACCCCCTGCTGGCCTCACTAACACCACGTCCAGTTGCAACCTAGTTTTCCCATGTGGTCTCCCATCCAGGCAATGACCAGACTCAGCCCTGCTTAGCTTCAGTAAGTAACCGGTCTTGGGCTGCAGGGTGATATGGCTCTGTCATGTGTATATAAAATATATACTTTAAATCATGTACTGAATTCATTAATATCGTTTACATTAATTTTCGCAACACAAACAATTCAAGACTTAAATATAATACTTCAAAACTGATACATATGAACGGCACGAGAAAATGAATGCTTTGTTACACATCTGTGTTATATAATATGCTATACATATTTAACATGTCAAATATTCTGCACATCCGTTGTCTCTGTAGAGTGTGAAAAACCAGTCTGTTATGAGTTTGGTTTGGTATAGGGCTCTGTAAGGTCTGCCAGTGTAAGCAGAGAGGAAGTCCAAGTTTGTAACGGAGAGAAAGTGTCAAACGTTTGTTATCTTTATCGGAACGAGTAAAGGAACGTCCTCTATTCTGGTTCAGGTTTATCGACCAGTGTTTTATGTGACTGCTCTGTTGTGCTCCTCCATCTGTGGCACAAAAACAGCAGAATGAATCTTTTATATTTTCAGTCTTTGTAGTCTGCAGCCGCCAGCTCTTATTTTTTTTATTCATCCCTGGTTGACTTTTCTCTTAATGCAATGTTTTTCCCTCTCTGTCTTTTATAGATCACAGATGAAGGCATCTCAGTACCACTGAAAGGTATTTACAAGTTATAAAGTTATAATGCGCTTTTTTATCTTTTCATTAAACACATTTTGGAGATTGAGAAACGAGGAAAGATAATGAAGGACATCTGACCATTAAAGTGGACCATTGGATTGATTGTTATTTTTCGTGCCATGTAAGGTTTTGCTTTTCCAGAGGTTAAGCTTTAATATTTTTTTAAATAAATAAAAACAGTCAGATTAATATAAATGTAAACAGTTTAAATCTTGAAGTTATTACTAATATATTTTAATAGCATTAAATATTTTTAACAGAAAATCATATAAAATAATTATACTTGTTTAATAATACCTAATTGTTTTATATTTATTTAATAACTGTTATATTTAGATTTATTTATTTTTATTATTTTGAAAATTACATTTTAACATGATTTATTATTGTGAATATTAGTGAATATATAATTATAAAATGAGATTATAATTAGAGATTGGACATTTAAAATATACACAACATTATTTTGTTCTTTTTATATTGTTAAGTGTTCTATCTATCTGTCTGTCTGTCTGTCTGTCTGTCTGTCTGTCTGTCTGTCTGTCTATCTGTCTGTCTGTCTGTCTGTCTGTCTGTCTATCTATCTGTCAA
>CAIGQQ010027769.1:47780-87222 GCA_903798035.1 Danio albolineatus
AAACAGGCGTACACACACAAATAAATAGTTTAATACACTACAGATGCATAAACCATATGCATCTGTATGTATTAATTCAGTTTTCTTTGTGCTCCTTTTAAAATGGCAGAATGGAATCTTAATACTTATTTACTATTAAAACAGAGATACACCTCTCTCACCTCTCTCACACCTCACCTCTCATCTTCTAACTCTAATGATTTATGTTCAATAACCGTGTTGTTTTACACTGAGAAAATTAGCTGATCTGCAGGAAACTTTGCTAACCGGCAAACGGAATGGGTCACTGAAGTTTTTTCCAGTAAGGTAAAAAAACTAAAAAAACAAACAAGCAAAAAACCCAGCGGTAATACTGCATATCGCGCTATTGAGCCACCCATAAATACCGCAAGGGAAATTTCCAAACCGCTACAGCCCTAGAATCAATCACATTTGCTAATTGCTTAATACAATTCAAATAACATTTATTTGATTAGCTAACGTTAATGCTTACTAACTTAAATGTCCGTCTCACCTCAGCCGTCAGATCCGCCCCGCTAACACTCTCACTTTGTTCCTTTGCCAGCCATCCAGAAAATAGCTCATTTATTTGAACACATTTGGTGGCTTCTGCCTCAAGTGCTTGTCTTTTTTTCTCCCTCAACTTCTCAGCCCCTCCTTTACGTTTTGATATTTTATGTTTTATCATGTTTACTATGTTACGGCTCTGTGTCGCCTCAGCACCTCAGCAACCGCCTCTTAAACCCGAACTTGATTCTGATTGGTCAACGCTCAGAGCCTCAGCCAATCGTCAAGTCAGTCTCACAGTTCCTGTCAGCTTCCTGCAGCCAATTAGACACAAAAGCCTGGGATCAGACTACACAACATTTTTTAGGATAGAATTACAACTAGAAATAATTTTAAAACAACATGCACACACTAAGGACACGGCCCACCGGGAATCTCCCGGTTGTCCCGATGGCCAGTACATGCCTGGTTCTCATTAAAGGTAGAAAAAATTCTGAAATGATTTATTGTGGTTTGATTTTTTTTTTTTTTACAATACAGAAACCTTGCATTTTAACAGGGGTGTGTAGACTTTTTATATCCACTGTATAAAGTTTAACAATAAGTTGTTAAACAACAATTATTAACAGAATTAAAACAATCTTTTACCTGCCAACTGATGTCATCTTGATGAACCAGTCCTTGAGCATTTCACTCACTGCATTGTTTGTGTTGTCAGAATCCAGTGGTGGACTTTGTTCTGCCGCTGCGTCTGGATCAGTGGTTTCCTCGTTCTCAGGTGCGCAAGAAGAGGGAGGATCTGCGAGAGCTGGTGCTGCTGCTGTACCGCAGACAGACTGAACCCAGAGCAACATGACCTGCGTCTAAGTAAAGGATATATTTATTATTTCACTTTGTATTTATTTGTATTAAAAAGACTTTTAAATAAGACTTCAATTCCATCAGTTTTGTTGTTTTTCCATACATAACTGTAGTTTACTTGAATAAAAAGAGCTCAGTATTTTAAAGTGGGTTGGAATCTCTTATTTGAGCACCTCAGTGTGTGTGTGTGTGTGTGTGTGTGTGTGTGTGTGTGTGCGTGTGCGTGTGCGTGTGCGTGTGCGTGTGCGCGTGCGTGTGTACATTCTTCATATATTTGAAGAATGTGTTTACATAAGTGTCAAATTAAAACAGCAGGGAAACCCCAGTGCTGCAAGGGCATAGGGACCCAAATGGTCACCAAAAAGTGAGAGAGAGAAAAATACTTATTATAACCAAATGTGTTTTAGAACAGTTTAGTTTAGAACCAAGAAGTTAATCATGTTTATTTCATATTTAGTTTAGTTCATTTTATTTGATCACACTTTATTTTGACGGTCCATTTGTTGAATTTAAGGCCCCGTTTACACTAGTGCCTTTTAGTTTTAAAACGGCGTTTTAGCATGAAAACGATCCGCGTCCACACTAGCGTTTCACCCAGCGTTTCTGAACATATCTCCGTCCACACTACTCCACCAGAAACGTATATCACGTGACCATTCGTGCACTCTGGACATGCGCGTTCAAGTATAAACAGGAAGCACGTGTCTCGCTCGGCATTCTAAATAGGGCTTATGCTGCTTGAAACGTGAGCAATTAGCGAGTGCTCGAACAGTAGCTTGCCTCCTGCAAATATATATATGCAGCTGTTGTAGTAAAAAAGGCAGAGTTTAACTGCACAATGGCGCCTAAAACGAACAATAGTGCAAACAGCGCTCCCTTTTCTGTCCATGTTGTTTACAGTGAAGGCTGGTCTGCCGTGTTCTGGTGGCGTTATAGTCATGTGATAGGGGCTTGACGAATAAGGGAAGGTTACGCAATGACCCAAAAGCCCCAATCTAGTAGCGAATCTCAGCAGCCACGCCTCCGTTTTCAGATGTCTCCGTTTCTCCCATCTACACTGAGACGGAGCAGCGGCGTTTTAGAATGAAAACGGCCTCTCCAGTGTTTTCAAAACGCTCCGTTTTCGGGGCTCGAACACTCCGGCGAAGTGTGGACGGATGGTGTAACCGTAGCAAAACTTATGCATTTTAAAACGAAAACGCATTAGTGTAAACGGGGCCTTAGTTACATGTCAACTAATCATCATTAGATTATAAGTAGACTGTTAGGTTGGGGTGAGGGTTGGGGTTAGTGTAAGTTGACATGACTTGAAAAGTTTCTTATAGTCCAGCGTTCTCAAACTCAATTTACATGGGGGCCACTTCAAGGCAGAATCTGTGTGGGGCTGGGCCACATCAGGTTTTCCACAAGAAATTAATTATATTAGTAATTTATAATTTGTTTATTTTTTCATCTTATTTTGTGTAAAAAAAATAAATAAAGAGATTTGAATAAAAATTATTACGTGTTGTTTTTAATGTTCCTCTAAATTTTGAGTTTTCCTCAGAACTTTGACTTCAGATTGCATTTCTGATTTTTTAAATTTTTCTGTTTGCCTTTAACAGTTTTGACTTTGTTTTTCAGAATTCTGACTTTTTTCCTTCCATTTTTGTTTAGATCTCATAACTGTTACATTGTTTTTGAGATTTCCGACTTCTTATTGCTTTGAATATTGATTTTTGTTTTATAATTTCATCATTTTTACATTGCTTCTTAGAATTTTTACTTTTTTCACCTCAGAACTTTCCCCTTGTTCTTCATTATTTTGAAACATTTTCCTCAGAATTCTGTCTTCACATTGCATTTAACTTTTTTCCATCAGAGTTTTTTAATAATGCTCCTTACATCACACAATTTTGCCTTTGTTCCTCAAAATTACTAGTTTATATTTCACAATTCTGACAGTTTCTTAAAACTCTGACTTATTTACCTCAGAATTGTGACATTTATCTTTACAATTCTGCACTCCCCTCCCCCACCCCCAGAATTCTAACTTTACATTTCATACTTCATACATTTAGTGTCCTTTAAGCACTAAAATTCCTCCAGATTTCTTGAATCTCTTAATGCTGCTCTGCACTGTTGAAGGTGAAATATCTAAATGTCTTTCAGTCTTTTTTTGAGGAACATCAATAATTTTCTCACATATTTTTTGGCAAACTGGTGATCCTCTGCATATCTTTGCTTCTGAAGGATTAGACCTTTCTTAGATACTGCTTTTACCAAATCATAATTTAACCAACTTACCTGATTACTAGCCCCAAGTTGCTCCTATCCCAGCTTTTTTTTTGCAATGTTGCAGGTCTGAATGAGAGGAAATGGTGTATATTTACAAATGAAATGAAGTTGACCAGACAAAACAGGAAACATTTTGTGTTCATGTTGTTTGCAATGAAATACAAGTCAAAGTAAATTAGCAAATCACTAGTTTCTTTATTTATGTGCGTTTTCCATACTGTCCCAACCTTTTCTGATTTGTGGTTGTTGATTATATTCACCGAACATCACTCTTTGTGTTCCTGAGAGCTCAAGCAGTTTATAGTGCAGTTATTTGCTCCATTAAAGAGAAATGCCTATAAGCTGTCATTTTTCCACAGTCAAAGGAGAACATGACCATTAGCGATGAAACTGAAACAAAGCGTCAGCCATTTCCTCTGGTGTTTGTATGCATTGGCCTGAGCTCAGCTGGACTCCTCTTCACTGCCTACTAAAATAATAACAAACATCATAAATGTTATTTATCCAGTACTTGGCAGCTACTTAAATGCTTTTCATTAATGGAAAACCCTAGGAATGGCAAGCGATGAAAAGTCTTTTTTGAAGAGAAAGAAAATTAAAGTTCACTCTCAATGTACAGGGATTATCAGAACCCTGCTGCGCTGCTTTCAGCATTTTGCTGGGAAAAGGTTTGATGGCCAATGTTGATTGGTGTTTTGTGTGCTTTTTACATCCAAAGAAAATAATTGCTCGTTCAGATGTGTGTATTATTTGGATGCATGACAGCGAAGAATTAAGTATTTAAGTATTAAATGGAAACATTTTCTAGCAGTTTGTGCCTTTTTTTCCTGAGGATTAAAAAAAAATCATTAAGCCTGTCAGAGTCATTTTGAACATTTTTTAACCTTGAGAAAAATAGATAAAAAAATAATAATTATATATATTGTGGTGTGAAAAAAAACTGCCCTTCGTCTGTCACAGTTTAATGTTTCAGATCATCAAACAAATTTAAACATTATTCAAAGATCAAATTTAAGACATAACTCACAGCCAGGACAGCCACAGCTAGTCCTGATTACAGCCACACCTGTTCGCAATCAAGAAATTACTTAAATAAAGGACTCCACTTCCTGCTATAGAGGACATTCACAAAAAACACAGTCTGCGCAGAGCACGCGGTATTCTTAAGGACTCCTCTCAGTCTGCTCACAGACGGTTCTCTCTCCTGCCTTCCGGTAGGCGCTTCAGGCTCCCACGGACAAATACCAGCAGACTGAGGAACAGCTTTTTCCCCAGAGCTGTCTCTCTTTTGAACTCTGCCCCCCACTGACTCTTTTGACCCCTACACACACACCCCACTCTCTTCATAACTTATACTCCCCACAATCACTGCACTGTTCAACATTTGCACATATAAAAATTGCACATATTCATTGCACTGATTCATTTACTTGAACTGTACACACCCACTGTACATATACATTTCTAATTATGTTTATCTATCTGCACACTTCTGATTTTTAATAGCAGCCTGCACTGATTCATTTATTTGAACTGTACATACCCACTGTACATATACATTTGTAATTAGGTTTATCTATCTGCACACTTCTGATTATTAATAGCAACCTGTACGTATAAGCATTTACTGTAAATCTCTAATGCAACTCTAATGCAACTAATGCAACCTGTATATAATGTTCATAGTACATCCATATGTAAATATCACCATAGTTTTTTTATAACTGCACCTTATAATTTATACCTGTATCTGCACTTGCTGCTTTTGTACTCCTGGTTAGACCTGAACTGCATTTCGTTCATTATTTTGACTTCTAATTGCATTTCTGATTTTTTATTATTTTTCTCTTTACATTTCACATTTTTGACAAGAAGTTTGACTTTTATCCTTCAAATTCGGACTTTTTTCACTTATTTTTCTTTTTAGATCCCATAATTGTGTTGTTGTTTTTCAGA
Source organism: Danio albolineatus (assembly GCA_903798035.1). NCBI lineage: Eukaryota > Metazoa > Chordata > Actinopteri > Cypriniformes > Danionidae > Danio > Danio albolineatus. The sequence goes on from CAIGQQ010027769.1 coordinate 53,382, forward strand.
TTTCCGAGTTCACATCACATCTCTGGCTTCTTATTACTTTAAAAATTGTTTTTTTTTTCCCTAAAATTTTTATATGTATCTCACAATTTTGACATTGTTTTTCAGAATATTTACTTGCTTCCCTCAGAATTTTTTTTTTTTCTCAGAATTTTGAGCACGTTGCAATTTACTTAGTTTTTCTCAGGATTTTCTAATATTTTTCCTTACATTTCCCAATTTTTGCCTTCGTTCCTCAAAATTATGAGTTTAAATTTCACAATTCTGGCATTGTTTCTCAAAACTCTGACTAATTTTCCTCAGAAATTTGACTTTTATCTTCGAAATTTACATTTTTTCACCAAAAATTTGTTTACATCTTATAATTTTGACATCCTTTTTCAGAATTCAGATTTTTAAAAACTTTTTTCTCACACTTTAAAACATTTTTTTCTCAAAACCGTTTTTCCTCAGAATTTTGACCAGATTGCATTTTTTATTTTTATTTTTGCATTTCAAAATGTATTCGTTGTTTCTTAGAATTCTGACTTCAAATTGCATTTCTGGTTGTTTATTATTTTTCTCTTTACATTTCACATTTTTGACTGTTTTTCAGAAGTCTGACATTTATCCTTCAAATTCTGACTTTTTTTCACTTATTTTTCTGCTTAGATCTCATAATTGTGTTGTTGTTTTTCACATTTCCGACTTCACATCACATCTCTGACTTATTACTTTAATAATTGATTTTTCCCCTAATATGTTTATATGTATCTTACAATTTTGACATTGTTTCTCAGAATTTTTACTTCTTTCCCTCAGAAATTGTATTTTTTTTCTCAGAATTTTGACCATGTTGCATTTGACTTTTTTTCTCAGGATTTTTATTTTTTCTCATTACATTTCCCAATTTTTGCCTTTGTTCCTCAAAATTACTAGTTTATATTTTGCAATTCTGGCATTGTTTCTCAAAACTCTGATGTATTTACCTTTGAGTTCTGACGTTTATCTTCAGAATTCACATTTTTTCACCAATTTTTTTACATCTCATTATTATGACATCCTTTTTTAGAATTTAGTTTTTAAAAACTTTTTTCTCACACTTAAAAAAATTGTTCCTCTAAATTTTCAGTATTTCTCAGAACTTTGACTTCAGATTGCATTTCTGATTTTTTTTATTTTTCTGTTTGCATTTAACAGTTTTGACTTATCTTAAATTCTCAGAATTTAAACTTTTTTCATCTCAGAACTTTCCCCTTGTTCTTCATTATTTTAAAACATTTTCGTCAGAATTCTGTCTTCACATTGCATATGACCTTTTTCCCTTAGTATTTTTAAATATTTCTGCTTACATTTCACAATTTTGCCTTTGTTCCTCAAAATTACTAGTTTATATTTCACAATTCTGACATTGTTTCTCAAAACTCTGACTCCTTTACCTCAGAATTGTGACATTTATCTTCATAATTCTGCACTTTTTACCATCAGAATTCTAACTTTACATTTCATATTTCATTTTCATACATTTTCATACTTCATTTCATTTCATACATTCGTCATGTAATAATAATAAGGTAACCGGACGTTTATCTCACAATTTACAATATTTTAGTATCGCAACTAAAGTAAAATAAACGTAATAAATTCAGCCATTAAGCGAATCTATCACACAATCAATCAACTGTTAACTAATAATATCATCATTCAATATAAATCCCGTCATTCATTGAGTTAAAGAACTGCTCCTGCACAGACCGGGACTGGACGGAGGGCTGTGTGGATTTGTGCTGGGAGCAGATGGGTGTTGTTGGGATGGGAGTGGGATTTAAAGCGGCCGCTGCTTGATGCCTCTCTTTCTTTCACTAATTCAAATGCTGTTTACTGGGAGATTATTTCTGAGGATACCGAGGGATTTTGTAAGGAAAATTACGAGATTATTGTTCTACCTGGACAAGCCCTGCCATTTCCTTTAGTGCCCCTATTAAAGGAAAAGGGGTTAATGTTCTGCTTTTCATTTTATTTTCCATATTTGAGCGCATTATTTTTGTAGCATTTCTACTCTAACTTGATAATAATCTAATAAATAATAATAATATTAATAATAAAAACATAAACATTTAAGGCAATAACCCATTTGTTTCTCATTCAAAACTGTTTGTTGTTATTTTAAAATAAATTTCCTTCTTTTAATATATCTTTTTTTTCTTTCGAATGTATTAAACATGCTAAATAGATAGCTTTTTGATCAAGAATTTAATATCAGTACTTTTTTTCCCTCAACTTTACATTTCTTTTGTACACAATGGCGCGTGTGTGGCCTTAAACTGTTATAGTGGGATTTTAGGATAAATGCTGGCCTTTAATCAGGACTGATGGTAAAAATAGCCTGACTGAGCCAATGTCAGACCCCGCTGCTCCAACTTTACACTATATGGCTCTAGATTAGTTAATCTGGTCTAAACTCTTGAGATTACAGCCCAATTAAAGCCTTTGTAAAGACGGGATGGCGCAAACCCCCCTTAAACACTGTTTCCTTCCCAATAATCAGCGCTGACAATTAGGACGCAGCTTCCAGGTTCAGTCCTTGAACTGAAAAACAAGGATCTAATAGCCAAACTACATAAAAATATATGTATTTGTTTGTTTGTTTTAGTCATTTTCATCAAACGTGTTAATCAGTTATTAAAAAAATTAATTAGTAATAAAAAAAATAAATATATATACAGATTTATACAATTATTAATATTTCTAATCATTATTCAGTTACAATCACAGAACTAAATGTATAATAATAATCTAAATATTAACTACTACTATTAATATTTATGCTACTACAGGTACTAAAATATCCTCAAAAAATATTTCAATTATTATTAGTATTAATATTATTATTATTAATAATAATAAAAGTAATAATAATAACAATAATTGTGCTACTACTACTATATCATTGAAGTGATTTTAAAAAAATTGCTCACAATCATAAGTAATATCAGAAGTAACAATAAAAATAGTTAACAATAATAATTTTCTATGAATATTTAAGTTATTATATATTGATATATTATTGTTACTACTAATATGAATTAAACAGGCAATTATAATAGTACTACTATATTAAAACGGTCACATTGTTTAGTAATAATAATAATAAATATGCAATTCATTCATGTATGTCGATGATGCTTTATACTATATCAAAGTTATTGAAATAGATTTTACAATCATCTTATATATCTCATCTTATATATTTTAGCAATAATTTCATAAATCGCAATTTGATAAAAAATAGTAGTATTAATAATCATTATTCATTTACAATCATATTACTAGTTGTATACCAACTTAATTACTAATATTAATATTTGTGCTACTGATACTACAATACCTTCAAAGTTATTAAAAACCAATCAGTCAATTGTCATTATTATTATTATTATTATTATTATTGTTTGTGCTGCTGTTACTACTATTTTATCATTGTTATAATCATGTCGTTATTATTCACTTTCTTTTCTAATAATTGTAATAATAAGTAATAGTAATCATTTAGTTATTATTTTTATTATTTGTGCTACTACTTCACAATTGATTTTTTCAAAAATATCCATTCTTTAATATTGTTAAAAATAATAATATTGGTAATAAATACGCCATTCATTTATGATGCAGTAGTAAAAGTAACAATAGCTACAATAAAAAAACAATAATTTAGTTATTATAAATATGTGTGGTACTATTGCAGTTATTAAAAATAGTCATATGGTTCAGTGATAATAATGATATGTTATTCATACATGTATGATGATGATGATGACGAGCTGATGATGGTGATTATAAAAGAAAATAGAATAAAAATAAATAATAAATAACGATATATATATATTTTTTAAATAATTTCAATTTATAATAAACATAACACTGATATTAATCAAAATTTTCGTAATTTATAGAAATATGACTTGAAGAATGGGATATTGTATTACATTTACTGCATATGTGTGGAAAACAGCTGCTAGGAGATTCTGCACCTATAACATATAGCGATTCAATAATGTCACTGTCACTGCATATGAACTGTAAGTGGCTTTCTTCTAAATCATATCAAGCAGACACAGTAAATGTGAATGGAAGTGACTGTGAAGATTAAAGTCTTATCTGACTCTCTGGACAGCCGCCCAGATCGCAGCCAGGCGAACATCCAGCGACTTACCATTTCATCCAATAACTAACGTCTAACGATTAAACCTTTTCGAAATGTCACCGTCACTGTCTGCTGCTAACTTCGTCCCTTGCACTTGGATGGCAGACAAAAAAAAGGTTTCAAGGTTTTATAAATAGAGTCTGGATTCAATCGGTCAATGTTATTTTCGTAAAAGTACACTAAAACTAAAAATATTGGTCAAAAAATACTTTCCTTAACTGAAATCACATTAAAATTTGCAATAAATTAAAAACTAAAACTAAATGAAACTAGCATCAGTCACTGAACAATTTTACTGAAATGAAATGATTATCAAACATAAGTAATCTTTTTTATTTTTGTTTATTTATTTTTTACAATTTATGAAAATCTGACTTGTGGCTGTTTGGAGAAGTACCTGTAGATGGCGATTTTACATACTAACACTCAACATAGCCTCATTCTGAATACGTAGCCCTACAGTATATACATTTCTGGAGATCTCGAATTATGTAGCCAGAAGTACGTATGGCTGCATTTCATCTTTAAAACGAACGCTATGGTGCGGTATGATGCCGTTCCTTTTCTCGCTTACCAGCTGACTGATTACCTCCATATGGACGGCTTTTCCGCTGTTACCAGTTTGTCCTGTAGCTCACCATGTATGTAGGTGGACTTGAGACGCAGAGCGAAGTTGACCGCGACATCAGGGTTTAAGTCCAGTGAAGAACGATTCCAGAAAGCAGGTAAGACAGAAACAATAAGCCAAAAAATAAAATAAACAAGTAAATAACAGGGTGAGAATGTGCTAAGATCTGAAAACATGGTAAAAACCAGGCTACCGTAAGGGCTGTTCTTTTTTTGGATTGCTTTTTAAAACACTGCGGTTGGGATTAGGGAAGGGGTGGCCGAGGAGATCGGTTGGTTGGTCTGTCAGTCTGTCAGTCAACAGTGGCCTCGGGTGGATTTACATAGGAACAGCGTATGGCATTTGCGAGAAATTTGAGATCTGAAACAGAGTACACAGTAGCATCTGGCGGATTTGTGAAACTGCAAAAAAACGTACCTCCTGGGACGTATTTTGCTCTCTCCAGAAATGTATATAGGGGTACGTGAGCACAATGAGCCTGGGTTGCAAACACTAGTGGTGGGGAAAGCGAGGCTTCATAAAACACTGAAACAGTCAAAGCAAATGTGTCGAAGCTTCGTAACGTTTCGAAACCCATCTCTACAGTGACACCTTGTAGTCATTTTCTATGTATTGCACTGGAACAGTTTCAGCAAAGAACCAGTTGAGCAAATTGAGGTATTAAACACCACTTTGAAGTGTTGAATCTTCGAGTGATTTAATGGAGCGGTGACAGTTCCTGACTAGCATGCAGGGATAGTGGGTTAGAATCCAGACTGATACAGCTATGGCATACCCGTCAACATTGGGATGTAAAAATAAGGGATTCCCCCCCCTCTCCCTCCATATTTATTACAAATTAAATATGTCCTTCTGGAGCTGTTTCAATGTAAATAAGCAGTTAAACGGTCAGTAATACTTTTTTATTTTATTATTTACAAAAGAAAATTTTATAGAATACATTAGCAAATACTTTAGAAATAAAATTTCTTTTATTATAAAGAAATAGAACGGCGACCCCAGATTAATAAAGGGACTAAGCCGACAAGAAAATGAACGAATGAAGTAAATAGAATCAAGTTATCAAATCATATAAATCTTTTCTTCAGTGTATATCTTACACATTCTGAATAAAGAGCAGTGAATGAATCATTTATTTAGATTTTTTGTTTGATTACATTAAATAACAGAGGTGTCTCTGTTATAAATGACAGAAGTTTACATCTATAGTTATAATGACGGCATTCGATTGCTTTCCTAACGTTTTATGCTCATTTAGGACAAAATTACTTGTGTTTGAAAAAAAAAAGCATTCAAGATCGACATCTTTAGATATTATTATTAATGTGTATATGTCTGTTCAAACACGCAACCAAAACCCAGTATCCACTTTCGCTTTACTTCTAATCGAGTGTACAGAATCCGTTTGGGAAACAGCGTCTGTTTATCACTATGGACGCGTCAGCTGACAGTCACGCACCGCTTTATGACTGTTTTGATGGTTATATAGGAGGAGCGACGGCATCTGTAATGAAAAGGAAAGGGAATCCCAACGTTTTTAATGTTTATTCTAAAGTGTTTCGTCCCTAAATAAAACGAAAGCACAGAAAAGATTCACATTTAAGAGCAAGGGGTGCCCCCTGGTGGTTTGGCGGTATGGGTTGCGAATAGGGAGGATCGGCTTTTTAATGTTTATTGACACCCGTCGGAGAACGACTGAAAATACGGGAGAAATACAGGAAAATACATTTACGGGATGATAGCGGGATAGAACTGTAAAATACGGGAGAATCCCGGGAAATAAGGGAGGGTTGACAGGTATGAGCTATGGATGTTAGGTTTGAAATGCTCTGTTCTTGTTTCGTTTTGTCTGACATCCGAATAAACACTTTGTGAATAAATATGTCTTGTTTGGTTATAAAACAGGGTTGTTGCTAGATCCGATACGGTTGTGGCCGGAAGTTAACAAGAATTATTTATATTATTCATTAAATTCCCCATTTATTGTATTTTATTAACGTCTAACGTTACCCAAACCCTAAACCCAACCATCACAATACTGTAAAAATGTTAATTATTGTTATACAGTGTTACAGAAATGACGCTATATTGATGGCATATCCGCAGCTGTATCCTATCTAGACTACACCATAAACAGTAACATGATTAAAATACATAAAATCATGATTGGAGTATTTGTACAAGTCGGGATTCGAACCCAAAAGGCATTTTGAGCACAGTAACAACGTGCACACCCATGGTCCAATGGACTAGATTCACCAGGTCTCGAAACGCTTCTGAACTGATCGATGCTTCTAATCGCTTTAGTCATGTGACCAGGTGTTTCGAAACACTTCAGTCACATGACCTGGGTGTTTCGAATCCTGCTTCGGTGCAGTGTTTTGAAACACTTGCGCTTCAGGATCTCGACACTGTGACGAAACGTCAGTTTCACGTCAGCCATCGCTAGCAAACACTAGTTGACAGTGGACATTTTCTGTTTTAACTAGATGTTTTCCTAACCCTAACTCGATTACAAACCCTAACTAAATTTACTAAAACCAAAAATATAAAAACTAAACAGAAATGTGTTTACAAAGTAAAAACTAAGCTAAAACATTATTGAAACACCTTAAACTAACTTGAAATAAACAGTGAATTTCATAATAGCATCAAAATAAAAACTAATTTTAAAATGCAAAACTATATCTGTCATCTGCAATGACCTGCTCCAGCCTTACTTTCTCTTTATACTCCTTCTTAGTTCAGTACGCCAACCAAGCACATGCCAAGCCAAACGTTACCTAAACGCTTACACAACTTCCTGTTGTGAGAAGGAGACCTGCGACTGGTGAAAAGGTCTATTCCAGGAATGACTCCTCTGCTGGTCAGGATAAGTGAGTTCAATTGAATAATGCAGTGTAGTGAAAGCGTTAATGGCTGGGGTAGTAAAAGAGAGAGGCGACACTACAGAAATGGCAGATGTCAAGCAGGATTTGGTCCGTCACACTGACCGCCCGCTGTCCGTCAAACACCCTTTACCATCAAACACAGTGGATTTAAGCCTCAGTCCGTCAGGTCAGTGACGGGACCATCTGTCAGTCATCACGTTCCCAGTGCTAGAGAGATATCGATCTATCTGTTAAACTGGCCATTAGCTCAAGTCCCTAATTAGCCAATCACCTGACAGAAACTCTGTGTGTTTAGGTGTCTAGAAGTGGTCAAGTAGATCTGCTCTCGCTCAAATCAAGCAGAATGGAAAAGAAAGTGATTTAAGTGACTTTGGTTTGCTGGTGTCAGATGAACTGCTACTAGGATCTACTAGAACTTCCTCGCACAGCCACACAAAAGGTTAAAAATAAAGCCATTCTGCCAAAGGAACTCATTTTACAACCCCCTCTAGAGTTGAACAGTTTCTTTACCATTTATGAATACATTCATCCAATCTCCGGGACTGGCCGAAGCACTTTTAGCTTAGCTTAGCATATATCATTGAATTAAATTAGATCATTAGCATCAAGCTCAAAATTATTTAAAGTATTCAAAGCTTGACTCTTCTTCAACCAGACCCGGAGACCAGCTGAATGGATTCAAAAATGGTAAAACTCAACCGTTTAGGTCTAAAATTAGGTTACTCAACTAAACTCAATACAACCAAAATCTGCAGAAGAGACACACAACACACATCAAAAATTAACATTTATAGACTATAATTTAACCAAACACACCAAAATTGGACAATAGAAGACCGGACAAAGGTTACCTGCATTATTGATTCTCAATTTCTGCTGCACCATTCAGAATCAGAATCAGAAAGAGCTTTATTGCCAGGTATGTTCACACATACGAGGATTTTTTTTTTCGTGACAGAGCTTCTACAGTGCAACAGAATTACAGAGACAGGACAAAAAACAGATAATAAATATATTCCAAAAATAGAAGTAAGTGTTAAATGCAGATATACAAATGGACAAGTGTATGTACAGGTGTATTACTATTTACAACGTTATATGTGCAGCTGTTACGTGCAAATTGGCATTAAAGTGTGTTGTTAAATAAGTGTATGTGTGTGTAAAAAGTGTATTTGTTATGTGCAAATTGGCATGTAAAGTGTGTTGTTAAATAAGTGTATGTGTGTGTAAGAGTGTATTGCAAGTAGTGATGTTGGTTCCACCATTATTATCATCGAGTGTTCATGAGATGGATTGCCTGAGGGAAGAAAGTCTTTCTCATGAATTAATGCCGCACGCTCAGAGACGTCAGGATGTACTCGCCGGTACAGACGTCCACTCTCCACGCTGGAATACACGCATGGATCTCATCGGCGTGACGCAGCTTCAAAAATTCGTTTCAAACCGGAAGAACGAATTTGCTCGAAATAACGCAAAAACAACCAATTTTCACTTTTTAGTCAATTATATGCGTCCTAACAGTGTTTATAGCAGCGTGGGACACATATTTAACTGTCAACAGCTCAAAACATGTGTTTTGGTGTTTCGTGACCCTTTAATAATTTACTCAGTTTTTAATTAAATGTAAAGATTGCGGAAAGAAAAATGGCTGGATGCAGTCTACACTAACATACTTGGGATATTATTCTGTCGCAAGACATAGCCAAACAGTCAAGAACCGCAGACTGAGCGATAAATACATACCCAGATGAGCATGTGTTATTACTTTTACCAGTTGTTATCTGGGAATAACATACCTTGGAATGTTGTGATTGACCAATCAGAATCACGTATTCCAGAGAGCCATGTAATAAATTCCTTTAAAGTAGGGGTGTCCAAACTCGGTCCTGGAGGGCCAGTATCCTGGAGAGTTTAGCTCCAACCCTAATCAAACACACCTGAACCAGCTAATGAAGCTCTTACTAGATATACTAGAAACTTCCTGGCAGGTGTGTTGAAGCAAGTTGGAGCTAAACTCTCCAGGACACCGGCCCTCCAGGACTGAGTTTGGACACCCCTGCTTTAAGGTATCAATATTGACTATTTAGGTGCTCTCTGGAATGCTTTAGAGCAGCTGTTGACTAGCAACCATCTCAAGGAATTTATCAATTACGTCATGTTAATCTGTGCTTAATAACTTTAAAACTTACTTTAAACAAACCTTGTAGTACAACTGTATTACGGTCATAATAATTTCTCCAATATTAGTTGAATGAACAGTCATAGTTCCTCCATCAAACCATTGATACCTTAGGATACCTGGTATTAGTTTGACATGCCAAAGCCGTCTGTTCATACTATCCCTGCCATGATGCAATACACCCAATAAAGAGGAAGTCCCGGTAATCCGTATGGTCACAGCATGTGGCCAACATATAGACAAAGGAATGACCTAAATGACCCAAAGGAAAATGTCACATCTAGTCAAACACACAAAAATGTTTTATTGCAGTATCACATTAGATTGTGCACTCAACCATGAACAATGGTATCATTGGAAACCTCCCTGGATTGAAATCCCATTACACACAGTGGAGCTTCTCTCATAATTGAACTCATCAACGGATCAGACCGCAAATTACGGGACTCAAGCTATCCTGGAATTTGAAAGTCTCAAAATCCAGACGGATCCTGCAGGTGGGCAATGGTGGAGTATCACTGACTTCTCGACAAGCTTCCTCAGAAGAATTAACAAATAGGATTAGTGGGCAAGAAAAATCTTCCAAAGAGCCATCTGCTAAGCCGCATGGGGAGACGTCAGCTCAAAGCTACGTGATCGCAACCCTCCGTGACAAGGAAAGGATGAACTGACAATGCAAACCAATTAATTCAACTATATGCAACTTTTTTGGGGGGCTGCAGGGAGGGATGCCTGAATTACAATTGTGGGTAAACTAAAATTGACTTTTTTTTCTGTGAAGTGTGCCACGGCATAAGGAATCAATATGGCTGATTTACCTTTTAAATGCATTTGGTGGGGTTTGATACTATTGTTGACCGGACAGTTTTCCATAGATGCAGGTACGTATCTACTCTACTCTAGGACTTTATTCATAGAGTTTTCGTCTCTGCAAATTGGTAAGCATGTGCTCTTTATTCTTCATCAGATGCTGAAACTCATGAGGATTACTTGACAAATGGAAATACAATGCTTTTGGACACTAATGAAGTTTTGAATCACTCACTAGTGTTGGACAAAGGTAAAACGTTGAATTACATGTCTGGTGAAGGGAAAAAAGCTCTATCTAGACATAAAAGAGACCTCCTGTTCCCCAATGGAGTTAAACTTTGCTCGCATGAGACGGTGCAGCAGGCAGTGCAGAATCACCTCAACTACTTTCACCTGCGAGGTAAGATCCAGACATTTCTTTTTACTTTTTTTGAGAGATTCTGGGATAGTCGCCAAGAATCGTACAGTACGTTGGAGATGACTTCCATAGTGTAAACGAATGCTCTTTGAGATCATTATGCATGAAAAATGAGCTCATGCTGCTCCACTTTTCATCAATAATAATAAACTAAGCCAACTTGACCAATTCCATTAACGTCCAAGTAACCGCATTGGATTCACAACGTCAGAAACACACTGTTTCTTTGTCTCGTTCTGTGTATAATCGCGCACAAATATTCAGGGACACTTTTCCACATCATGCTCTTTCTGAAGATCACATATTAGCCCGTGAAGTTAGATGCAATCAAAGTATTAAGCCCTACTGGAGACCACCGCTGAGAATAATGTCTCTTGCTGTTTGCGTTAATAAGACCCAGATGAACCTAGTGAATCTAATAACGACAACACGAGAACCAAGTGTAGCCATTTTATGTAAAGGTTATTCTTGCAGTGTGTCAATGGAAAGTTGATTACATTTAGCCACGCACACTATTAGATGGTGGTCTGATGCTTTATTCCATGTACTCTGGGGGCTCCAAATGTTTAAGACAACCAGTGAATGTTTAATTAGCATTTTATGACTCGATAATTGATTCAGTAATATAATTACCAAAACATTTTGAGAGAAACATTGGTCTAAAATAAAATATAGCAAATCTAATAGCATAGTTTTTGAACTTGTAGGATTTGGTGTCTCCACTGTATAATAATTAGTGCAAGGACACATTTTTAAAAGTTTTTACTTTGATTGCATGGAAAACTACTGTATAGCAAGATATTCAGTTCAATAATTTCTTCAGAGTTTCATGGAAAAGCAGAAGTGAATTAAGTTGAGTTGGCAAAATTTTAATTTTGGGGTGAACCATTTCTTTGATGTAGCTGATGAAAGTATGGCTGCGAGTACCATCGTGTATCGTTCCAGTAGGAAAATACCAGAATTCTCCGTTTCTCTTTCTCGCTCTCCTGAAGTCCCCATTGCTACTGAATCACAACAGACAGTGATCAGATCCTTGGCTCTGCCAGGAAAACTGTCGACCTCTGCCCTCCTACGCAGATGAGTTGTCATACAGAGTCAGCATGGCGGGCTGATGTAGGTGGAACATATCAATGTTTAGCCAGGGTTAACCTCCCCCATCTGTGCATTTAATTTTCCAATTGCAGGGTACATTGAGAAAATATGCAGATACCAAAATAGCGATTTTGGTTCACAACCTGCGAAATTAAAGAAAATAAGTTTGTCTGGAACAATTGACGTGTGTGGCTAAGCATAAGAGGGATGTTTCCATTATGTTAGGTATTGCTGTTTTTTTATTTAATTAAAAATAATAATAATAATAATTCTGTATTCCTGTCTTCTAAATTAAAGGAGTTTCCTTCAAGGAGCGATTTCAGTTTCCACTACAGCAGAGTTCATAGCTGGTGTTTTGGCAGATTATTGCTTCTCCACTGTTTATAGTTCCTCTCACTAGATCTTTTCCAAAACCTAGCAAACTGCTTTAAGCGTTGCTGTCTAAACTGGCTGCAGTAATATAAATGAAATTGAACTTTACTAGTGTTCTTGAGATGCAATTCACAGTTGCAGCATAGGCTTATTCTGAAAACGCAGCCCTATATACATTTCTGGAGATCGTAAATTATGTTGTTAGAAGTATGTATGGCAGGATTTCGTCTTTAAAATGAATGACATGGGGCAGTATGACGCTGTTCCTTTTAGCGCTTACCAGATGACCGCTTTCCTGCTGTTACTAGTTTGTCCAGTAGCTCGCCATGTATGTCGGCAGACTTGAGAAGCAGAGACCATGGCGATGGGGTCCAGTTTCAGGAAGCTGCTAAGACAAAAATAGAAGGAAAAAAATCAATCTACTAGTAAATAACAGGGTGAGAATGTGGTAAAATCCGAAAATGTAGGCGAGGGTTTTTATTTTTCTAAATTGCTTTTTAAAACTGTCGACTGAGTTTAGGGAAGTGGGTGGGTGTGTCAGTCGGTGCTTTTGAAAACACTATTGGTTGGGTTTAGAGAAGGAGGAGGGTGGGTCATTTGATCAGTCAGTCAGTCGACAGCGGCCTCTGTTGGATTTTCGCGAGAACAGCAGGTGTGAATAGCACTCGAAAGAGACATTTAAGATCTCGAAAAGCATAAACAGCGGCCTCTGGTGGATTCGCGAAAACAAAAATGTCCTCCTAGGACGTATTTGGTGCTTTCCAGAAATGTACACAGTAGTATGTTTTCAGAATGAGCCTGGGTTGCACAGTTGAGTCCAGCAAGTTGCTAAAGCTAATTGGTAATTCACTAACACAAATGACTGTTTTAAACAAACGAACTTCGTCAACATATATTGTATTCAATCTGTTTTTAATTATCTATGTGTGTGAGTCTACATTGTATGCGTAGGCCTAAATGTAGATATTTGTGCATTTGTGTACCTCAGTGTGCCAGGAGACCATTTGGGAGGCTTATAAAATCTTCTGGGATCGCTTACCTGAGAAAGAAGAGTACCAGATCTGGATGAGGAAATGCCAAAATGGTAGTATTAGTGTGTTTGACATCGGCCGAAGCTTTAGTCAGTCAGCTGAGCACCTTGCTTTGATTTCAAGTGTAAGTATTTGTACAACTTCATAGATCACTACAATTGTTATATTCAGACAAAAAAACAACAACAACTCGCCTTTATTGTATTTTGCAGAGGGTAGCATCATCCACAATGACATCAACAAGGTAAAAATTGTGCACAATTGTTTGTGTCAAAATAAAGGCTTGTGAACATGAAAATATTGTAATGCACATGACTAAAATACTATAGTAATTTATAGTAAATTATATAGTATTTAAGCATACTAAAGTGTGTTATACTGTATATATTATCGTATTTAAAACACTTTGTAATTGAAGGCTGACAAACTGTAATACATTGTGTAGCACACTTTAGTTTTTACTACAGTAACTGGTGTATTGCAGTATAATATACTCTATGGTTGTTGAAACTACTGTATATGTGCATTTATTTACATTGCTAAAGTTTTATTTTTTACCATAGCGACATAACACCAAAGCTATTTACAACAGATTAATTCATGTACTTTACTAGAGCATGGTTCAAAAAAACTATAGTATTTACTATAGTATTTCTTTTATGTGGGTAGGGCATACCTGCCAACATTTGTCTCTGAAATTCCAGGAGACCGGGAAAAGGGTGTTATCTCAGTATTAAAGTTGAGAAATGGGGGGGCTGGAAATAACAAAACGGGAGGGTGGCGGGAGGTGGGTGTGAAATACGGGAGATTCCCTGGAAAAACAGGAGTGTCGGCAGGTATGGGGTAGGGCAAGCTTTAAACTGATTTGAATTTCTTTACACACAAGTAAGCAAATCCATCATAGCACATGTCTTTGTATTCATTTTTCACAACAAACAAGAACCTGTAACACATCCCACTGTTTATAAAGTAACGGTGTAACCACTTAATTCCTATATTTGTTTTATGATAGTGCGCCCACCAGCCCATGGCAACCTGAATGCAGGTAGGACTTATGGGCAAAATGAAGTAGTACAGCTCTGCAGCCTAAATGTAAATTAATCTGCAAAAGACTGGTGTGGAGCTAATGCTAATCCGTATAAATGATTTGAAACAGTCCTTTCAGTTTCAATCAGTTCTTTCTTTAGCCCAATGGCTAATTCTTAGCTCACACTAGTACTTTGTAGACAAAACCACCCATTAATAGTAAACACTGCATACAGATTTTAATCATACCTTTAGTCCCTGTTAAAGCTAGTCCACTTTTTATAGCTTTAAATATTTAGCACGCTTTATGCTTCCATTTATTTCCTGAAGGGCAAAACTCATTTTGTTTTCCAATGAGAAGTTTAAATTTTGCGGGTTTTCGGTATGTTCCTGTCCTTCAAACGCATTTATAATTGTCTTCACTTTCACAGGCATCAGACGACGACTACTTCGCCAACACAAGCAAACGTGGCCACAACTAAACAAGGTCAGTGTAGTTTACTACATTGTTTGAAACAATATACTTCTTAAACAGTGGATCTGAGTTCGCATTCCCTGTGTTTATACATTTTTAGCTGATGTCCAAAAATTCTTGTTGACTTGATTTTGCAGTCCTTTGATTTAAGTTATGCTCTGATTCAATGTTTATTAGTACTGCAGTCATATCAACATAGACCTAGTGCTTTCTGGCTCAGGATATACACTGCTCTCAGAATAGACTTTAATCCTTGTTAGGTTCTCAGTGGCTTGTAATAAAGTAGAGGTGTCAGAATCCTCAGACAAAGTTCTGCCATTTAGTCAAGTGTAATTAATTATTTGTGCATGGTCTTAGTCACAACAATAGATTATACAGAGTATGGCCCTTATATCATGAGGATAATTAAGGACACCTAATTAATTGATGCAATTTACATTTAAAAGTAATGATGATGAAGTACAATTTCTCTTTTCTTTGCTCTCATCTAGTTGATATTCTGATTCCTGAGGAAGTGCCAGGTTCACATGATGTCACACCGCAGACCTTTGCAGATGAAATCGTAATCACTACCATGCCTACAAGGCTTCAAGTGACACCTGGAATTACCCCAAAGCCTGATCTTGTCACAGCCTTTAAGGACACAGTAAAACCTATTTCTGAAACTGGACCTGAGGTCACATTGGGTACTACTTCTGAGAGTCCCGTTAAAGCAC
This sequence comes from Danio albolineatus, assembly GCA_903798035.1. Taxonomy (NCBI): domain Eukaryota; kingdom Metazoa; phylum Chordata; class Actinopteri; order Cypriniformes; family Danionidae; genus Danio; species Danio albolineatus. The sequence continues at coordinate 69,200 of CAIGQQ010027769.1, forward strand.
TGGATACTATCACCGTTAAACTTGAAGAGGTTGTTGTAGTCTCAGAGTCTAAATTATTGATCACTGAGAGGACTTCAGAGGACTCTACTTCAAGGAAATATGATCACGAGATTCCCACGACCTTTAAGGACTCGTTAGCAATAAACACTCCTATAATACTAACAAGTGAATTTCCTGAAGACATGTATTCAGAAACAGGAGAGAGCTTTTCTGATGGTACGGTTAAAACAGTAGCTGTTACAATTCAACGGGAATTTGACATCGTCTCAAAATCTACATTAATAACCACAGACAGAACTCCAGAAGTTTCTACTTCAAGAAAATATGAGTATGTTATTCCGACAAACTCTGGAGATTCATCAGGGTTAAGCACGAATACTCCTACAGTGACCACAAGTGAAGTCAAGGAAGATCTTCATTCAGAATCAGAACATGAGACAGGACAGGGTGTTACTCACAGTCCTGTTAAAACAACACATGTTACCATTAAGCATGACGTGTTGGACACAAAGACTACATTAATGACAACTGACAGACCTCCATATTCTACTTCAGCAAAATATGAACATGTTATTCGCACATCCTTTGAGGACTCACTAGTCACTAATTCATCTACTGAAACTGTAAATCAGGATATGACTGATGTTCTTGTTAAGACCACATATGTCCCCACTTCACATGGAGAGGCTGAAACTGTCACAGAGTCGATATTAGCGAACACTAACAGAAATCTAGAAGATTCTACTGTAGGAAAATATGATTATGAGATTGCCACATCACAAGGAATCAGTACGTTTTCAGGAGTAATTAGAGAATCTTCTACAAAAGAACTTACTTCAGTATCTAAATTGGATATTGGCCAGGCTACTACTGAAGGTCCCCAAACAGTTGATGCAGTTCAATATATAGAATCTGATGTTGTGTCAGAGGCAACATTAAACTCTACTGGCAGAACTCCAGTTAGCTCAGCCTCTACAAAGATTGAGACTGATCCTTCCACAACTCCTGAAGACCTGACAGGAGTAGGTACCAATACTCCTGAAATAGTCACTAGAGATTCCATTACAAATTTTATCCCAGAAACTGAGGGTGTTACTGAAAGTCCTATTAAATCTGCACCTGTTACCATTCAGCAGGTGAATGTTGATGATGTTTCAGTAGCTACAGTGATGCCCACTGACAAACCTTCCAAAGGTTCACCTACAGAAATATCCCCTGCTCAGAATCTCTTACCAGAAGAACCAGAGCTGCCAACTCCTACAGAACCAGCAAAGGTTTCACCTGCCACAGAAGTGTTGCCAAAGGATCAGACAGACAAGAATGATGTTACAGTTGTATACATGTCCACTGTGCCAGAACTACCATCACCCACAACCCCTGCATATACATCAACTGACATTGCTGAAGAAAACCTACCTGTGCCAACAGGAGGGGCAGTTGTTACATTACTTGATAAGAATAAGAAAGAAGATACACCCTACAAAGAGAGCAAACCTACTCAGGTGACAACAGATGAAGAATTACCAGGTACCACAACAGAGAGTACTCATGAAGTCTGGAGAGAAACCCATGAGCCAATAAATGTCACACCTGATGCTGAAGACGTAATTATAACAGAGATCCCAGAAGTTGTTGAGGTACCAGCTGGAGGGACACCTAATATACCTGAGCAAACTACAAAAGACACTGAATCTGTGTTTACTGTGAAAGACACTTCTATTATTGAGGAAAAAACTAGCATTGTGAAACCTGTTGTGATTACAACCGAGGCAGCTGATCTTATTGAGGATGGATTCGAAGATTTGGGCACGGACAAAGTAACAATTCTTGAAAACACGCTTGAAGATTTTGCAGGACTAACACGTGAACCTATTGCTACATCAGGGGGTGTAACCGAAGCCACCATTTTAGAGGAATCATATGTGGAAAGTACTGAAAGTGTTTCAGGTAAAGATAAGTCCACTGAAACTTCTCCTAAGATCACAGGTGAAGCCACAACCGATGACACTGGTACCCCTGAAACTGACATTGTAGAGCCTGTAATCGATGGCATAGAAGATGATCTAAATGTATCACCTAAAAATGATGATACTAAGGAAACCCACATTTTTGAAGACACAATGTCAGATCTTAGTGTTACTAAGATTGAAAAAGACATACTGACAACTACAATACATGAAGTTACAGAACCATCAAAAATTCCAGAGGTCACATATGAAGTTGTGGTAGAAATCACAGATGATGTACGTGAGACCAGAGGAGATTCCTTACCCGAGACACCAGAAATCCCAACAGAGACACCTAAGGTTGCAACAGAAGCTGATGTCAGAACAACAACAAATGTTATATCTAAAGCACCTGAAGTTACACTAAAGACAACTGGAGTCATGTCAGAGACACCTGATGTCACTTCTCAGACACCTTTGTTGAAGCCTGAAGATTCAGAAAGGGTTGAGATAGTACCTGAAACTCCTGACATACAAGTGGTTCAACGAGAGCACTCAGAAGATGACATCCCAACTCCTGTCTTGAAAGTGGAGGACATCACGGTCGCACTGAATGACTTGACAACTACTATTCAAAAGACTTTCTCAACCACATCACAACAAGACATTTCTAATGACATTTTAGATGAAAACAATGTGGTGAGCACATTCCATTTCTAGTTATAAATGGCCAATTATAAAGTTAGTAATTATGAGTTGTTCTAAAACATTTTCTATATTTTCTTTTCCTGTATATACTGTAGATGGGAAATGAAATTGATGATATTGTGGTTCGACCAGTACGTCCTGTCGGCGATCATATTTTGGAGCTAAGTATTAAGCTGAGAGGTGAAAGCTATGACGATGCTTTGAGAGATCCATCAAGTAACTACTATCAACATCTATCTACACTTTTTGTCGAAAAGGTGAGTTGCATCTACACATTTAACTATTTAAATAATTGGAATCTAAAATCATGGCCATCTGGGTAGACACTGCATTCTGTATTGTGCTTTTATAGCATCTCCTTTATTTTGTTATAGATTGAAGACGTTTTCGAAAGGCTTCCAGGTTTCAAGAAAATATATGTTCTTGAATTCAGGTAGGATAAAGCAAACATTTAAATAACACATTCTGGTTATAAATAAGGCAAACAATATACATTGATTTCCTTATATCTGTCTTTTTTCTTAATAAATCCCAGGCCACAGAAGGACATTGAAGGGTAAGCATCCTGAATTTTTATTTAAATCACAATTAAGTCATAATTAATCACATCTCTGCGCCACAGTAGCACAGTAGGTAGTGCTGTCGCCTCACAGCAAAAAGGTTGCTGGTTCGAGCCTCGGCTGGGTCAGTTGGCATTTCTGTGTGGAGTTTGCATGTTCTCCTTGTGTTCGCGTGGGTTTCCTCCGGGTGCTTCGGTTTCCCCCATAAGTCCAAAGATATGCGGTACAGGTGAATTGGGTAAACTAAATTGTCCGTAGTGTATGCGTGTGAATGAGAATGTATGGATGTTTCCCAGAGATGGGTTGCGGCTGGAAGGGCATCCACTGCGTAAAACAAATGCTGGATAAGTTGGCGGTTAATTTGACCCCGGATTAATAAAGGGACTAAGCCGACAAGAAAATGAATGAATGAATAATCACATCTCCAAATGATAAAAGCTGATTAGAATGTAATTTGTGCTATGCCTACTAATATCTATGCGATGTTTCACCCAGACCTGATAAATCCATCTCCCCACCCTGCCATATCAGACAGCTGTGTGATCCATATCTCCTCCAAAACATCTAATGAGAAATTCATCTGCCTGAATTTTCCACCCACCATATGTAGTGTTTTATAGAGCGTTGCTCTGAAATCAATTTCACACTGTTTTCTTAGTAAGGTCATGTGCTTGCTGCCTCGTTAGCTTTGCAAAATCAATCAACTGAATGGATAGTCATACTCATTTAGGTGTAACATCAAATGTGTGTGTGTGTCAGTTGGCTATTTTACTTGGCTAGTTACCACCTTACAGTAAGTGGGATTAGCTGCTGTGCTAAATGCACGCCAGGCTGCCAAGCATGATGGGATTAATGCTAAATATTCTCTGATCTCAAGCTTCATGATGGCATGGAATCTCTGATGTTTATCAACAAGGCCTTGTTTATATCACAAATTGCATACTCGCATATTTAGAACTCCACAGGGCCTGTTAAAGCACCATAAAATAGAGAGGTTCCCAATCAAAGCCATTTAAAGCTAACAGCATTTCTAGAGTTTCAAGAAATTGTATCTTGGTGGAGATTTGGGCCTTCATGGGGAGAAATGAATCTGGTCATAAAGTCACCTGGTTTTCTGACCCTCGTAGGAAAAGAAAATATGTAGCGAAAAAAATCTAGGTCAGTTTTCCTCAGCTGTCCCAGTTCTTTTTTATTTCCCCAGTAACCTGCAGCTGGCTGCTGACTATTCTGTGGCACGTTTGGTTTCTGACTTGATGATAGCCTGGAATTTTATTTTAGCCGTCCTGCTATGAGAAAGCACTAGCTTGACTTCTTATGAACCAGTATAAAGTTTTTTGTTGGCTAGGATGGTTTATTTAATGATTATAGAGAGATTATAAGCTAGTTAAACCAGCTGGTTGATGAGCTACCCCAGTTTTAATATCTGCCATTGGACATTGTTCAACTGATTTAAATTTGACAAACTTAATTGAACAACATCAAGCTCTACTATACTAAGCTGTTTAATCTGTTTGTTTAGTAACAGTGTTTAAGTCATTTAATGCATAACCAGTCCTGAGGCAGGTTTATGGGCAGTTTGATTATGTGTATTTACATATAAATTTACAGTTAAGAATTTAGCAGATGCTTTTATCCATTGCAACTTACATGACATTGCCCATAAACACAACCGTAGCAGTGAGCTGCCTGGGGAAGAGTTTGGGGTTCTGTGCCTTCCTCAAGGGACCTCAGCCATGGTATTGAGAGTGGAAGAGAGTGCTGGTTATTCACTCATTGCCAGGACTCGAACCTGCAAACTTTGGATCACAAGTTCAACTCTTTAACCAATAGGCCAGGGATCACCAAACTTGTTCCTGGAGGCCCGGTGTCCTGCAGATTTTAGCTCCAACCCTAATCAAACACACCTGAACAAGCTAATCAAGCTCTGACTAGATATGCTTGAAACATCCATGCAGGTGTTTTGAGACAAGTTGGAGCTGAACCCTGCAGGACACCGGACCTCCAGGACCGAGATTGGTGATCCCTGCGTTAGGCCATGACTGCCTGTATATTATGTTGTTTTTTTGACCACAGGTGTTTTCTTTTTATTCTTCAGAGGCCTGGCAGTGGTGGTGCACTATGCTGTGGTTCTTGAGGGTGATGGAGCAGGAATAAGTAATGAGACCATGGATTACATAAACCTGCATTCCAACATGGTTGAGAACTCCTTCACTGATCCTGAGGAGCTGCCCACTGTGGTCTACACTATCACCGACTTCCGAAACTACATCACCGAAGCCCTTCACAAGGAGAATTTTATCAGAAACGCTACTCTGGAAGTGGACCCTGATTCTTTGCAACTTGAAAACGGTACGACATTCTCTAAGAAACAGAAGCACATTCATTGCTTTTTCAACCAGACCTGGTAGAGTTATACTGTTAGCATTTTTTAATTCATTCAGCCAATCTCTGGGTCTGGCGGGTAGGGCTGGTTATTGTTCAAAAATCTTCGATATCGGCACCAATACATCAAAAGTGTTGATTTCAATATGGATTTTTTTTCTATTTAAAGCTTGAGTCTTCTGTAGTCACACTGTGCACTAATACCAAACGAAAAATTATAAGGCACCTGCTGCAACATTTGTTATTCATTACTTATTGTAAAGGATGGTGACAATGACAACGACGGGGAGGATCCAATCGCAGATTTAATCATTATAGTCAGTACAGCATTGGTCAACGGGGCAAACAGATATATATAGGAATCCAGAATCGTAGTCGTGGTACAGGCAGAGGGTCAACAAGGCTGGTAGCAGACAAGGATAAACAAACAAACAAACAAACAAGGCTAGGATCAAAACACAGAAGACAGGCACAAAGAAAACGCGTTGTATGTCACTTTACAGGGAACAATACTCAGCAATCACTGTGTGTGTTTGTGCTGTTTAAATAGTCCAGGTAATCAATCTGTGAGCAGCTTCAGATGTGTGTTTGCAATCACTGGTGACTTGGAGCAGGTGTGTGTGAGTGTTGCATGACTGAATACAGTATGTAGTCCAAGAACATGGCTGATTTGTAGTTCATGTGAATGTGTGTGTGTTTACCAGCGATCTCTGGCTGTGAAATCGCTGGTGATTGTGACACTTATTCCTAGGGATGGCTGACGTGAAACTGACGTTTTTGACACAGTGTCGAAATCCCGAAGCGCAAGTGTATCGAAACACTGCACCGAAGCAGGATCCGAAACAACTAGGTCACGTGACTAAAGTGTTTTGAAACCCCTGGTCACGTGACTAAAGGGATTCAAAGCATCGATCAGTTTAGAAGTGCTTCGAGACCTGGCGAATCGCCATTTGACTGACAGGGTCAGAATTAACATCTGACTCATATGGCCCCGTGGTGCGTGTGCATGTTGCTACTGTGCTTTAAATGACTTTTTTGAGGGTTTGAATCCCGACTTGTACAAACACTCCCAAATCATGGTTTTATGTATTTTAATCATGTTACTGTTTTATGGTGTAGTCTAGATAGGATACAGCTGCAGATACGCCATCAATATAGCATCATTTTTGTAACACTGTATAATAATAATTTATATTTTTACAGTACTGTGATGATTGGGTTTAGGGTAAACATTAATAACATATATAAATTAGTCAATTTTATGAAAAATATAAATAATTATTGTTTACTTCTGGCCACAGCCGTGGGTGATCTAGCAACAACCCTGTTTTATGACCAAAACAAGACATATTTATTCACAAAGTGTTTATTCGTATGTCAGACCAATGCTGAAACAAAACGATACGAAAACAGAGCAATTCAAACTGATATTAAAGGATTTCAAAATTATTGTAACAGCCTGGATTCGAACTCACTACACCTGCATGGTAGTCAGGAACCCTAACCACTCCGCTTAGATCCATCCTTACAAAATGGGGTTTAACACCTTAATTTGCTCAACTGGTTCTTTGCTGAAGTTGTTCTAGTGCAATACATCGGGAAATGACCACTAGATGTCACTGTAGAGTGGGGTTTCGAAACGTTTCAAAGCTTCGACACATTTGACTGTTTCAGTGTTTTTATGAAACCTCGCTTTGCCCACCACTACTTATTCCTGCTCCATGTTGGCCTAGGAAACTGATGTAACTACGTAAGAGTAAAGCTTTAAATAGCAATACTATCAAAACTCTTTGGCCATTTTTGAGAGAGATGTTAACGGTTTAATCCGATTCAATGATTTATGCTAAACTACGATAAAAATTGAGTGTTCCTTTACATGTTAATAATAAGAACCCGAGACTTTGAGGACTGATGTCTTCATACACATTCAGGTTTCGGCTTTTGATCTGTCACAGTATTATATTTAAAACTTCTATATTTAAAAGTTCTTATCTCTGATTTTGGCAGACTGATCTTGTAGCCCTCAGAGCCAATCTTTATTGAAGAGATGCCATTATGGGTATGAACAATGAAGTTTTTACTATAATTTGATATGATTTGTCTCTGTTTTGGCTTCACAGTGGAGACATTGCTGCCTTCCAAACCAACCAGCAGACCGTTTGACTCCAGTGACATGATGGTGAGTTAATGGTCATTGGCAGGACCACCCAGCAAGTGGGTAACTCTGACTGTCCAGTCCAGGTTCTCTTTCCAAAACTGCATGTTAGGATTATTATTATTTTTTTCACTTCAGTGCAGTGCAATCACTTTGAGTGTGAATGTAAATCCTTCCAAAGCTGTTAAATGAAAAATGAGTCACTCTAATTGCAATCACATGTAGGTTTTTGTTGTTACATGATAAGAAAGATTACCTTGCACGTAAAATGGGTTTTCATGGCATGCCATTAAAACAGATTACAGCCCAGCTATGGGATAATACAGCAGGTCTGTAAAACTATTCAAGTCAATTTTCCAGCTCAAGTATTCTCTAGACACAAGTAAGCCTGCTATTTTATGAAAATTGTTTAGCTCAGGCACTATGAAATATTGAAAAGAATCTGTTTTTAATCTCAGTGTGACATCGATTTTATTGCAGAGGCCGAGCAGCTTTCCTCACAGTCTTTAGTTTAATTAGAAAGACACATTGGATCCCAAACATGGCAATAATCTAAGAATTTATACTTGTTTTTTTCTCTTTTATTTAAAAAACTGGCACTTTTTTCAGTACCCTCATTAAGTAGATTTACTGTCTTGTTTTGGCTGGTGTGCTGTGTTCATGTCTGGATCTGGCAACGTGTTCACTCTCTCTCAGGTAATTGTACTGTATGCATGCCTCCAATGACACATATGCACCAAATTTTAACTGGTGGGGTGTGCAAAACTAGTTCCTCCCGTTACTTTATAGACTGTCAATTCCTAAAAGGCCAATGGACCCAATTCAAGAAATTTGAGCAGAACTAATTTCTAGGTAAACTGTTCACAAAACTATTCTTATGCAAATTATTTGAGTGGATTGAATGTGGCAGTTTACGTAAGAATGGTTTTACAAATGATTTACACAGAATTTGGTCGTGCTCATGTTTCATAAATGAGCTCGATGTGTAGAACTGACAGTGATCTACTTTCAGTAGCACCTCACTCATTACTTGCATGAAAATTAAATGGTGTGAATAATTTATGGGTGTACACCAGTTGTTAAAAACAAAACATGACATATTCCAAATCTACATCAAGGTTAAATGTTAATTTATGGTGTATGGAAAAAACTAAAAACTGTTGGTTATTATCCATTGACCAATCTTGGAACAGATTGTCAGTACGATGTGAAGATCATGTGCTTGTGTGCTTTCCCCCATTGACATTTCTCTGGAAAAAAATATGTATTTCCAGAGTAATTTAGTGAAAAGTTTAAGGAAAATTTGTTTCTCTTCCAAGTGTACTTTTTCAATCTTCCCATTTTTTTTCTGATGGTCAGATGGTGGGAAACATAATTTTAGCAGTCTGTATATATTAAGTGGACATTGGCCTCAATATGGAAAGTTAAAATGGATTTTGCATGTTTTTGTCAGTGACATTTATGTAGATCTACCTTACTGTGATTCACTTCAGTAGTACTAATCATAACCTTTCAAACATTAAATCCTAGGATAACGTTCTTGCTTCTGAGAAGCCACCAGATGTTCCTGAGCAGGAATTATCTAACAATGACATCTTCATTACAAATGATGACATCTTTGATCCTGATCCATGGACAGGTGGACAAAGTGAAGACAGAACTGCAAATGATGTAATCATCTTTGAGGAAAGTCCCACTCTGTCTCCTGTAGAAGTGTCTTTAAAGAACTTGGACATTGAAGTTACCTCTAAATCTGACACTTCAAGCAGTGCCCCTATTCCTGGTATATACAGTGAATATTTGCCTGTAAATTATTCCCCCAAAAGCTAGTAATATGCTTCTAAAATAATGTGTTATTTTTTTCAGATGAAACTATTCTTGAAGAGGAGGGATTTTTACAGACTACAACTACAGTCAGTCCAAATATAGACACAATAGTTAAATTTATTTTACCTACGGAATCACCTCACAAGATAGAAGAGACACCAGTTTCTCCTGTAGAACCTCCTGAGGTTGAGGAAACTACTCCGAGTGATTTAACAGACCTTGGTTCAGGCTCAGGATTCTCCGGAGATCACATGGGCCCTGACATCTGGCCTTGGTCATCACACACACCACAAGAAGTGTTGAAGGAAGATGCCAATGATGAGGTACACCAACCTCAGGAAAACCAGGAATCTATAGTAAAACAGCTTGAGCCTTCACATCAAGACGTGACCCCTGAGGAACCTTTCTTGGATAGAGTTCTTGTGACCCAAGACATTCGTACCAATCCTCACTACACAACAACTGACCAGGCTCCGGTATTTTGGACGATGGAGACTTTGACTGTTGAGCTTTCAATGCAGACTCAAGTAGCCCCTGAAGATTATGATGACTATTTTCCAGATGCATCAACCACTATGGCTACACTTGTGACTAACCAACCTTTGTTACATGCCCACACTTCAGTAAAAACACAAGATCTGGATGCCTCAGAAAGTCCTGAGACGATAGGTTCAACTGTTGATAGGGACTATACAGAACGACTTGTTACACCCACTGTGATCCAACCAAACACACCAGTAGCTCTGGATAAGCATAGTACATCAGACAACAAACAGAATCTGGAAACTATAGGTACATTATTTGTAACACTGCCCTCCACAATGAAGTCCACTGAAATCTCTTCAACTACACAATTACCTGTGATCATCAACATTGATACAGTTTCAGTGGAAGGTCCTACCACTTATTCAGAAGCTGTTGAGCATCCTGTAAATGAAAATATCACAGAGTTACCTGCTCTGGTCTGGCCAGAGATTGAAGGATCAGATGAAGAATTCAAGGTTTTAGATGAAGAATTGGAACTCATCAAGTTTGTGCCTACAGAAAGCCCAGTAACTGAACTCTTAGAAGAAGATTTAGTTAGTGATGAGATCTTGGTTGCAACAACAACAACAGCAGCAACAACAACAACAACAACAACAACAACAACAACAACAACAGCATCTCCATCCTCAACAACAGTCGCAACTGTGGTAACAAGTTTAGGTCATTCAGCCTCCTTGACCCCTGAAAAGGATTCACCTTTCACTTGGATATCACATTCATCAATAGATGAGGATGAAGCTCTGTTCTCCTCAACCACAGAACCCCTACCCACCCAATCACCCACTGCTTCTGTTCTTCTAAAGACAACCACACAGACTTTGATGCACACATATATAGCAACTGTTGCAGGGGAGCCTGTTTTATCAGATAACATGGATAATAGGGACTCAACCACAATGTCTGTCACGACAGATGTTTCAAAACATTTTAGTTCCACCTCTGTACAATCATTTTCTGAATCAACATTCAGACCGACTGCCCATATAATTAACCATGAAGAAACTTCAGATGATGATGTAGAGACTGGAGAAGTTTCAGATGTCTCAGTACAAGATGTACTTGAGCATGAAGACAATTCATTTGACTCAGTACAGGATGTAGTTGTGTCTGGAGTGACTGCAGATGACACCATTCAAGATTTAGTCGAACATGAAGGCACTTCATTCGACACAGTACAAGATGAGGTTGAGTCTAAAGAAACTTTAGATGACCCAGTACAAGATCTAGTTGAGTCTGGAGAAACTTCAGTGGATTCTGTACAAGATATAATTGAGACTGGAGAAGTTTCAGATGACTCAGTAGAAGATGTACATCAGCATGAAGACACTTCAGGTGACCCTGTACAAGATGTAGTTGAGTCTGGAGAAACTTTAGATGACTCTGTAAAAGATGTAGTTGAGACCGAAAAAGATTCAGGTGACTCAGTGCAAGATGTAGTTGAGACTAGAGAAGTTTCAGATGGCGCAGTACAAGGTGTAGTTGAGACTGGAGTAGTTTCAGATGGCGCAGTACAAGGTGTAGTTGAGACTGGAGAAGTTTCAGATGGCTCAGTACAAGATGTAGTTGAGACTGGAGAAGTTTCAGATGGCTCAGTACAAGATGTAGTTGAGCATGAAGATCCCTCCGATGAATCTGGACACGATGTAGTTGAAGCTGGAGAAGTTTCAGATGGCTCAGTACAAGATGTAGTTGAGCATGAAGATGCTTCAGATGACTCTGTACACGATGTAGTTGAAGCTGGAGAAGTTTCAGATGGCTCAGTACAAGATGTAGTTGAGCATGAAGATGCTTCAGATGACTCTGTACAAGATGTAGTTGAAGCTGGAGAAGTTTCTGTCGACTCAGAACAAGATGTAGTTGAGCTTGGAGACACTTCAGTCGACTCAGTACAAGATTTAATTAAGCATGGAGAAACTTTAGATGACTTTGCCCATGAAATAGTTGAGCCTGAAGAAATGACAGACAACTCTGTACAGGAAAACACAGTAAAGCCAAGACCTGACATCAAAGGGCTGACCCTACCAACAGACACAGCGAACTTTGAAAGTACCACTATGAAAGTTCCTGCTCCAGTTAACCCCAGCATAACAGAATTTAAGGTTTCATTTGACATCATCCCTTTTGACGACACAACTAATGAAGAAGATGATGGCAGTGGGTTTGCTAGTGGAACTGACTTAGCAAGTTTAGCCTTGCCTGCCAGTCCTGGAAGGGCATTAATAGTGTTTTTTAGCCTCAGGGTCACCAACATGAAGTTTTCCGAAGATCTCTTCAACAAAAGCTCTACTGAATACAAGGCTCTTGAGCAGCGATTTCTGGAACTGGTAAGATATATTTGTCAGGCTCAACTGGTGATCCGTTCTTTGGCATTTAGACATGGACATAGCCAATTAACTAGGGATTAAAAGTTATTAGTTAATTACCTTGCTCTACTTTATGCAAAGCAACGTGTCAGTAAGAAAGCCTTGAGTCATTAATGACAACAGTTTTAAAAGTTCTTAGGCGGTAATGACCTCATAGAGCCCAAAGGGATGCTATTGAATGTTTGGGACTGATAGCCTCTGTAACCATTCAATTTTTCTTTCATGAAGTCATCAATGATAACTAAATTGTCACTTTGTGGAATAGTCTACACAGTATTGGGTTTAAGTTTGTAAAATGTGTGTTCTAAACATACACAAGGTAGTACAACAGTTTAGATTTGTTGATGTTTGTTGTCGAACATTACGAGAGTTTGTTAGGGGCTTTACTAGGCATACTATCCGTTAACTTAATTAGCATTGCTGTCTTTATGAACAGTAACTAATGAGATAATTGATGCAATTAGGACCTTCTTGACATCCATTACCGTAACTAGGTATGTGTGATCCTGCTTTGTATTTTCACTTTGTAATTATTCTTCTCAATGTTTGACTTTTGTAGCTCGTACCATACCTACAGTCCAACCTCAGCAATTTCCAGAATTTAGAGATTTTGAACTTCAGGAACGGCAGCATTGTGGTGAACAGCAGGATGAAGTTTGCCAAGCCAGTTCCCCATGGTGTAACAACAGCAGTGTACCTAATATTAGAGGACTTCTGCAACACTGCTTACCAAACGATGAATCTCGCAATAGACAAGTATTCACTGGATGTCGAATCAGGTAATTTTTGTCATTGCTTGTGCGGCCAAGAATATTCTAAAATGTTTTATGCTGATTTAAAGTCATTTATAAATCCTAAAACTTCTACCAGGTGTGTCTGGTATTCAATTCAATTTATCTTTATTTGTATAGCGCTTTTACAATGTAGATTGTGTCAAAGCAGCTTCACATGCATTATAAAAAATTGAAACAGTGTCAGTCCAGTTTTCAGTGTAAGTTCAGTTTAGTTCATTTCAGCGTGGTTTAATAATCACTGCTGAGTGTCCAAACACTGAAGATTAATCCATCGATGCGCAGCCCTACAAGTCCCGAACCATGCAAGCCAGAGGCGACAGCGGCGAGGAAAAAACTTCACCAATTGGCGAAAGTGAAGACTTAAAAAAACCTCGGAAGAAACCAGGCTCAGTTGGGCACGACCATTTCTCCTATGGCCAGACGTCTTGTGCAGAGCTGCAGTCTATGGCGCCGGGGCTGGAGAACGTCCATCATGGAGAGACCACAGGTGGGTCACCGGCTGGTCAACAGGCTGGCCCTTCGGGAACAATGCGAGGACTCGTCTGTCACAGGGATCGTCTTACAGGAATCTGTCTCATGCTCTCCACTCCTCCATGACCACCACAGCAGCTGCTCAGGATACGGCCTGGTCCAGGATTATGGAAACCTCAGGAATAATAAAAAACAGACTAACATAAGCGCAGATGCCATTCAAATTATAATGTCTTTTGGGAAGTGTTCCCGGCTCCGGTTGCCCTAAATAATGCAGACTAACAATCCTTTTAGAGGATTTGGATTCCAAAGCATCTGTGTTTTATGTGTATGCTAATGCAAAGAGATGTGTCTTTAATCTAGTTTTAAACTGACAGAGTGTGTCTGCTTCCTGAACTGTGCTAGGAAGTCTGTTCCAGAGTTTAGGTGCCAGATAAGAGAAAGATCTACCACCTACAGTTGATTTTGATATTTTGGGAATAATTAATTGTCCAGAATTAATTGAGCGTAGTGGACGTGATGGGCTATAAGTTAATATGTACGAGATGGACGTGATGATAGTTAAAGATAATCACACAGTACGTTTTTTTTTTATTTATTAATCCTACTTTCAGCCTTCGAGAGACAGAGTTTATGAATGTTCTTGAAGTTAATTTTATATTTAAACTATTTTCAAGAGGTTCACGATTGACCACAGCTGGTCCCTCATTAGCTAATGCATGATTCACCATTCGAATGATTCCTAACTCCCTATAAATAACACAGTTTCTTACCTCAGTCATCTACATCTTGAAGAATCCCCCTTCCACCCCTACTCCTCCTCTCTTTTGCTTGATAGGGCAGCACGGCATGGGTTTCCTCCGGTTTCCTCCCACAGTCCAAAAACTTGTGACATACTGTAGGTGAATTGACCAAACCAAATTAGCAGCATAGATGAGCTCTAATTCATTTGTTATTTGCCATAAATAAACAGTTCTGGAGACCTAAGCTCAAACTCCCCTCTCGCGGTTCAATCTTATGAGCTCTGGGCTCTCTCCCAGGACAGCATGCCAGTTAATGACAAATATTTTTTTTTTACTGTAAACAGAAGCTCACATCGCTTTCCCTGCCTTTGAGTTCTACTGATTGGCACATTTGCAAAACAATGACTTTAACTTTACATCGATTTAGGCTGTTCATTCAGACAACAACAGTGTTTTGGTGTCATTATTATCTACACAAATTTTTGTTTGTTTATAGGCATGCACGTGTACTTGACAACCAAAACATAAATTGACTTTATGTGTGCAGATGTTTAGTGTTTCTTTATAAAGTAACATGGCCTGGCATGCATAATACAGCTTTCGCCATTTTCAAAGATCCCTTTAATGCTACGGTTTTGAGAAATCAATAGATTTGCAAAAGATAAGGTTTTCCATTTGGCAGATTTACATTGGATACTCATAGACACTGAGTATACAAATGGTAGATTTCCAGCATTTCTGAGTGATATTGAGGAATTTTCTTCTGCGCTAGAGGACACAGGGTTAGTGTTTTTCCAGTTTGGCTTTGGAAAACCTTGGGCCAGGTTAGGGTGAGTGATAGGCGATTGATTCTGTACTGCAGACAGATTAGAAGTGATTTATTCTAGTGAGACGTGCAGCGCTCAACGCATCAGGCAAGTGACTCATGTTTGTTTGTGCGCGCATGTAAATTCTGTCTGAGCTCCTTTGTCAACATGACATCTCTAATGGCCAAATTCTGATGCCGTTGAATCAGAAAATTAGCTTTGTTTTGAGGACATATTTTGAAGTGCTTTACAGTTGCTTTTATAGCAATCTGATCAAATGTGAAAATAGTTACATTTCTAAACAGTGAACTGAAATTACACAACTGACATTGTAGTTTTTATATTATCGCACTCCATCTTGATCCTGAATCAGATAAATCAATGACACAATGGTTTTGTTTTTATTTGGATATTTGCTGCAGTTTATTAAAAACTAGATAATTTCAAAATGACGTCAATAACATCTTTACTGTGATGAGCATATTTTTAAAAAATAATTAAATTATTTTATTATTAAAATAAAATTTACAATACAATGGCATGTGGTGTGACTCTGAAAACATTATATTATATTTTATATATAATAATATAACAAAATTTTCCTTTTAATTGATTTTCCTTTTAATTTAATTTAATTGATTTACTCAATTTTATTTACTAAGTTTCTAAGATAAATTGTTACTCATCTGCTATGAGTTTTATTTAAAATGTTTAATTGAATATGTTTTTTTTGTACAGTTATTTTTTATTTTATTTATATATTTTTTTGTATTTTATTTTTAATTTTTTTCCAGTTAGTAATTTTAGTTCTACTTTTGCATTGTCATATTGTTTACATAAATTTGTTTTATTCATCTTTATTTCTTTTATTAAAATGCTTATTTTTTGTTTTATTTCTTAATTTTTTAATTTCTTTATTTATTTCTGGCACTTCTCGTAAAGAGTAGGGGTGTAACCCAGGTGTTCTGGCCAAATACCTCTCGGTCCTTAACCATCATGGCCTCCCAATCATCCCCATCCATCAAATTGGCTCTATCACTGTCTCTCCACTCCCCTATAGCTGGTGTGTGGTGAGCTCACTGGCACCGTTGTCCTGTGGCCGCCGTCACATCATCCAAGTGGATGCTGCACACTGGTGGTGGCGTGGAGAGACCACCCCTCATATTTGTAAAGTGCTTTGGGTGTACGGCCATACACGATAAAAGTGCTATACGTATAAATCAACATTACATTACTTACTATTTATTTATTTATTTTTATTTTTAGTTTTCATTAAAGTTTTACTACAACTTTAGTCAAAATTTCTCATTTCCTCGGTGCTAATCCTACATGCATTACAATTTTACCAATCTTACTATAATAAATGCAGTCATCTTTCTCTTTACCAACAGGTGACCAGGCAGATCCTTGTAAGTTCCAGGCATGTAACGAGTTCTCCAAGTGTTTGGTTAATCGCTGGTCAGGTGAGGCCGAGTGTGTTTGTAACGCTGGTTATTTCAGCGTCGACGGCCTGCCATGCCAGAGCATCTGCGACATCCAGGAAGACTTCTGCCTAAATGATGGGAAGTGCGACATAATACCTGGCAAGGGCGCCATCTGCAGGTTTGTGATTTAAAAAGATCTGTAAACATATGTGGGTGGTACATTACTGAAAACAGTAAAATGACTTAGTTAGCACTGTCACCTCACAGCTAGAAGGTCGCTGGTTCGAGTCACGGCTGGGTCAGTTGGCATTTATGAGTGGAGTTTGCATGTTCTCCCTGTGTTGGCGTGGGTTTCCTTCGGGTGCTCCGAGATTGACCGTAACGTATGTGTGTGAATGAGTGTGTATGAATGTTTCCCAGTACTGGGTTGCAGCTGGAAAGGCATCCGCTGTGTAATGCATATGCTGGATAAGTTGGTGATTCATTCGACTCCTGATGAATAAAGGAACCAAGCCGATTATAACTGATTATTTTTTGTAGCATTTTTTTCGAGCTAATTCTTCTCGTTTGAAAAAGCAAAGGTTAAACTACAGTCAGAGCTGGGATATTCAAAGAAGACGTAATATGGCACTTTTCAAAACGTAATATACATTTTGGTGTCCACAAAAAAATGCACCCATAGATAATTTTATTGATAATATTACAGGTTGTCAAATTTGTCCTTGTTTGGGAATAGGCAAAAGCATGTTTTGTGCCTGTCCCTTTAATGCAAATGATTTTTATTATTATACTATATATGCACAATATATACTATATATACCATATTATTTTTCCAAAACTGGAATATAGCTGAGTTTTAATGGTGGTTCAAACAGACTTTTGAGTCAATCATGCAAAAGTGAGACTTCGAATGTCATTGTTCCAAGAATATACAGTACATGATTCACTAGCTTTATCTCCAACTACCCATTATTATACAAATTTTGCAATACCACATAAAAAATTGCCTAATGAAAACCAAGATGCGCATTAATTCTGAAAATGTGCGTGTAAAATGTCTATGTGGAAATATGATCAACTTTTTAAATCCAATGAGAAAAAGTGTGTATAAACAACGATGGAAACAATTAAAGTCCAGCATTGGAATCAACAAAAAGTCATGTGATTTTGCTTTAACAGATCGTGCGACAACAAAAATAGACATCTTAGGACAAACCAATGGATCGAGCACATTGTAAAATATCTGAAATATTGTTTTGGTCATTCTAAAAACCCTCAACCAAAGTCTGTCATCAAAG
>CAIGQQ010027793.1:0-30112 GCA_903798035.1 Danio albolineatus
GGTGACCTCTTTTGCTGTGAATGCTCCAAGGCAGTTCCATACAGCTGCAATAGGAGAAGCTAAAAATAGCCAGAGACAGCATTGGTAGTTGAACGAGTTTGCCTATTGTGGTGGAAACGCTGGAGTTAGTCTCAAAAGGTCTACTTGATGCACCCAACAGACAGTCAGCTCAAAGCTGCTGGAAAGAGAGAAAGTTAGTATAAACGTCCAGCGTGGGGCTTTAACCCATGACCCTAAGATTAAGAGTCTCATGCTCTTCCGACCGACTGAGCGAGCCGGGCTGGTGCTGAGTCGTATTCGGGAGCTATTCACTGTTTTCATCGGTACCTTCTCTACCTGTGTAAAGTTTGAGGGTGGTTTTAAGCCTGCTGGAATAAATAGTTGGCCAATAAACGCAGTGGATACCAATCTTCTGCTAAAACCCGATGTCATCTTGGAACGCTAGACAGCACACGAGGCCCAGGGTCTACGCCCAGTGAACGTGTTAGCAGTTGCAAGGCGCGAAAAGCCTAGTTCGTCCCTGGGTGGGCTTGAACCACCAACCTTTCGGTTAACAGCCGAACACGCTAACCGATTGCGCCACAGAGACTTGAAAAAGGTCTCCTATGGTGGTAGAAACACTGGCCTTTGTCTCCAAAGGTCTGCCTGGAAAATCCAGTAGGCAGCCAGCTAGAGAGAAAGACAATACAAACGCCCCACGTGGGGCTCGATCCCACGACCCTGAGATTAAGAGTCTTATGCTCTACCGACTGAGCTAGCCGGGCTTGCCGCGAGCTGCGTTCAGGAGCATGGGTGGTTCAGTGATAGGATACTCTCTTTACGTCCAGCAGCTTTGAGCTGGCTGTCAATTGGGTTTGTCAAGCAGACCTTTTGAGACAATGTCCAGCATTTTTTACAAGTGTTTACGCAACAAACTGTTTAGCGGTCTGTTTTTTTTCTTTTTTACAAAACTCAAATCCTTAAAAATGCTGCTCGCTCAAGAGGGCTATGGACAGTGACTTTATATAGCATGGTTTGGTAATGCGTAACGAACTGGACTTCAATATTTCAAGTCGAGACATTCACACATGCAGCGCTACCGCTGTATGTTTTTTTTATTTTCCCTCATATAAACCAGGGCTTCTCAAAGTCCGGACTCCGGTCCCCATCCAGGCCGTGAGGGTATTCCATACGGACCTATCAGAGTCTGAGTTCAAATCCCAGCAGGGCTTTATCCTCAGACAAGTAGAGTGTATGTTTTAAATTTTAACTTTTGCAGATATGAAACATTTTTGATGGCCGACAGAATACTTCTGAGCAAAACCCGAAGACTGAAATGCCCGGCACAGGTAAGAGGCCTTTAAATGGCAGCTGCTTATCGCTCAACGGCATGTTTGATAGCGCACTGGAGTTCAGGCTTAGAAATCGAGGCACTCAAAGTAGAAACGCCACCTCTTTCAGCGCTATATAAAAGCAGCATGCCAGCTGACTGGGGGTCTGGGTGCCAGGCGCTGTGGCTTAGTTGGTCAAAGTGCCTGTCAAGTAAACAGGAGATCCTGGGTTTGAATCCCAGCAGTGCCTAGTCTGCAGTGAGTGCTGCATTTATGGGCTTGAGAGTATCAAAAAGTGCTTCCCCTGCAACGGTGCTCCAGAGTGTTGTGACTCTGTGGGGCATTGGATAGCATGCTGGACAGTTAGGCTTTGAACAGAGGCGTTTAGAGGTTGTGTGCTCGAGTTCCACCAGAATTGCAAGGCATGTCCTTTTTCTTTATTGACTCAGGTGTTGGGCGTTTCCAACTTTTTAGGCGTCTGTCCATCCCGTTTTTCTTCTTACATTCATCGTGCAGTGCAGGCTCAGAGACTAGAGTACTCTGCAATGAAGCTGATGACTTAACTGAGCTGTTTTAAGTAAGGGAGATTAGAAAAAGGCGCAGTGCCGCGTAGGCTTGAGGAATCGCTCGAAGATATTAGATCTGTAAGTAGGATAGTGAAAATGCGAGTCTCCAGGTGAGTTTTTTTCATGTCTGCGTTTGACATCTGAGTTCTTGCAATGTGACATAGGGGATCATGTTAGTGCAGTCTGACAATTGTTTAGGATAATTAAAAGTCCCACAGTGTGAGCCAGGCATTTATACCACTCTGGCATGTCTCCGTAAAAG
The DNA here is from genome assembly GCA_903798035.1 of Danio albolineatus. Taxonomy (NCBI): domain Eukaryota; kingdom Metazoa; phylum Chordata; class Actinopteri; order Cypriniformes; family Danionidae; genus Danio; species Danio albolineatus. The sequence continues at coordinate 2,139 of CAIGQQ010027793.1, forward strand.
TGTTTTAGATCTGTGAGTGCTGCCAGGCTTTTCCAGACAGCTGGAAGAGGAGCAACAAAAAAAATAGATTGCTTTGGCTGGGAAACGGACCAGAGTCTACCACTTGGCAGGCAAGAAGTCTACCACTGAATCATTAATGCTAAGGTACTGCTCTTGGTGCCTTCTAGGGCTCTGAATGCTCCAAGGCTGTTCCAAGCAGCTGGTTGAGGAGAAAGTGAAAATAGCGATTGCGCTGGCCAGAAATCGGACCAGGATCTCTACCATTAAACTACCAATGCTGTCTGTCTAATCTCGCCTGCCAGTCATCCACCCACACAGAGTGTGCTTTTTGCTGTTTGTGTAAGATCAAGAGGAGGAACTTGTTTTATCTGTAACTCGTTTTTTGTTGCACAAAGGTCATGTCTTTTGGGACTGAACAATTTGACTCATTTAAAAAAAAAGGAGTAAAAAAAAAAGAGCTTTCTTTTGCGATGGCTGTGAGTCGGTGCTGGTTATCCCACAGGGCAGACGAGACTTCTACAACTGAACAAGTAATGGTAAGACAACAGCAGGGTTGCCCTCCAGCCGTGGGAATGCTTGTTCACTGGACCCGAGAGATGGGAAAAGAGAGACAGCGAACAATTATTGCACTGGTCGGGAATCAGACCCAGATCTCCCACGTAGGAGGTGATTATTCTTGCACTGAACTACCTATAATGCTGATGTGCATGTCTTGTTGCCCTCACAGGGAATGCGTTCTGCAATGCTGTTACAGACAGCTGGAAGAGGAGCAACACAAAACAGCAACTGCATTGGCCGGGAATCAGACCCTGGTCTCCCGCGCGGCGGCTGAGGATTCTTTAGCTAAACGGCCCTAAACGGATTCCCATTCATATTCAATGGTAGTGCTAAATCACTACGGATGCAATATACTTTCGGCCACTGACGCTCTGTGGCGCACTTCCGTGTTTTTGCACCAGCGGGAAGTTTGAAGTCACCATTTTCCTTCTGACTCGGAGAGTGAAACAAACACAACTACGGTCTGCTCTGTCATTTAAATCAACGGATTTTCAACACATATTTCAAAGGTAAAGATTTTATGTGACCTTTTTATCACTGTTTTGTGCAAAAGCGATCTGTTTATGTTGTGCCAAATCGTCTGTAAGCCTTTGTTCTTTCTCAAATCTTTCCATTTCGGCTTTTATATACTTTTGCACGCAATATTATGAATGAACATGACAATATTTTATGTTTTGCATGTGGTTGTTTGCGTTATTTTGCGTTTCAGGTTACGTGTTTGTGCTCTGGTGGTTGTGACGTCACCTTAGCTATAACAAAAACATTTTAGGTTTTGTAATGTTTTAGCTGTCGATTAAGTGTTAATCATTTACTGTTGCATGTGATAATTTATATGATTTTCGAGTGTTTCAAATTACACAATATTTTGCCCACTGGTTACAACAGTTTACATTATTTCACCATGGTATTCAATTGTTGTGCCTCCACACTGCTAAATTACTTTCTTAGAGTTATTGTTTTGTGTTTAGTCTAAATATCTAAAAACCATTAGATCAAGAATTGTTTCCAGAAATAAGAAAGCCAAAATTAAGTGGGTTTTCCATTATAGCAAGCAAAATAATCTGGAAACGATTAATTTGCTTACACAAATGCCAGATAATTTTGCTTGTTTTAAAGGGAAAAAAAACTGCTTAATTTTGACTTTTTTTTTAACAAAAATAATAAATATTTTTTAGATACTTTACGTAAGAAAAGCATGTATCTGCTTTTCACTAGTAGCTGTTTTGCCAGTATTTGACCACTATTAATCTTGAAATTGAATATGTAAATTATTTTAAAAATTGTTAGTTAAGATATTGTGTAACCATGAAAATTATTATTTAAATTATTTAAACAATTGTTGGTTAAGTTAATTCAATGAACGTATTACTAATTACCATGATTTTTATTAGTTTGTTTAAGATCATTTTAATGACTCAAATAGTAATATAATACAGTTATTTACACCATTTATTTTAATTTCTGGTTCAATTTAAGCATATGCAATTGTCTGACTAATACTACTGTAATAAATTTAAGAAGGCACCGTTCATCATTGCATTGCTTCAATTTAATTTTTTGGTGTGTGTTGTGTTACTCCCATAGAGACCATCACAACAGTGCTTGAGCCGACACTGTCCTCTTCTCCGATTTCCCTTATAGAGCCTCAGTCTGATCCAGGTAAACATTTTGCAAGAACACTCACAAAACGAATCTTTTTCCTTATTGTGCAAAAAACTAAATGCTTTACTCTTTGCAGAAACTTCTGGCATCCCCCCCTGCACCAATTCCAACCTCATTTCACGATGATGATTTAGAGTTTAAGTCAGAGCAAGGTAAATAAAAAATGCTTAATGATCAACAAATGCCTAATGTATTTTTTATTTTTTTTGCCTTGTATGTCAAACTAAAAGTTGTAATTCTTGCAGAACCAACTTGTTCGCTGTCTGTGCCCTCGCTGTCCTCACCTCCCGTGCCTCAGTTGGTGGTTGGTAAGTTTTTGACAGGCACAAAGATGTTTTTTTTTATTTTTCCCGAATGCAGAAAGATTCATTTATTTTTCCTCTATGTAGAAACACCACCCCTACCCTTGCTGGCCTCACCCGCGAGCAGCCGTATTGGACCTGTGAAGACTGGTGCAGGGTTTTTGTGCTGGATCATAAACGCTGGACATCCACAATGAAAGAAGCCATTGATCGCTTGCTCAATAAACACCACGGAAAGAAGGACATGCTTAAGACTGTGGATCAGGAGTATGCAGCAATGGTTCACAACTCCTGTACTGATCCCAACAGCTTACTCCATCCAACCACAAAACTTCACATTTCTCAGTATGTCAAACACCGGGCTAAACTTCTATTCATTCATTCATTCATTTTCTTGTCGGTTTAGTCTCTTTATTAATCTGGGGTCGCCACAGTGGAATGAACCGCCAACTTATCCTGCATTTGTTTTACGCAGCGGATGCCCTTCCAGCTGCAACCCATCACTGGGAAAGCTAAACTTCTAAATACCAGCTTTTCTCTAAAAACAACTCCAGAAGAACATGTTGGTAGACAGCAGCTCTGGTATTCCTTAACAGAGGGTAGTAAAACTACTACTGTGCCTGTGATGAAAATGAGTACTGCAGCTACAAGCCGGCAACAAGAGCATCAGCCACCACAGCCAGAAAAAACAAAGACCTGCCTTGCTTGTGGACAGCCTAAGTCTTGTTATGAGTGTGATGGTTCATCCACCCACTTTTTTATCAGAAAGGTCCTACAAGATACTTTTATTGTTCTAAAAGGGTTTTTGACTCTTACCGCACAGAAGGATTATCAAATCCTCGAATGCCCTTCCAAGATTTTATGGAGACTGAGTTTTTCAAAAAAGAACTCGAGGCAACAAAGAAGCGGGTGGAGGAGAGAGCACCGCAGAAACGGAAAATGTCTGAACCTGCACCCGTCGGTCGCTTGTGCAGGTTTTGTAAATTAGAACTTAAGCAGGGTCCAAACAGTCCACATATTCATTAAGGCTTTCCTGGGGTTGCAGGAAAATATATTTATTGTCCTGCAAGAGTATTTACTACTTACTATCCCCATGGCATGCAGAGAGAGATGACGTGGAGAGAGTTTAAAGGTTCTCCCTTTTATGAAATGGAAAAACAGAGATGGGTGGCAGAAAAAAAAGTGATTTAATTCCTTGTGCCCTTAGCAATGAATCGTGTGTATTTTTAATTATTTTTTTTATTATTTGATTTTCAATTGTTTTTTTTGTTTTTTTTGGAAATACTGTTTTGGATATTCTGTTATCTCCTCCCATTCCATGTCTTAAATTGACATATTGACTAATGTTTATCTATAAATTCTTTAAAAGAACTGATAATAAAACAAAAACAATCAAAAATAGTTTCATGAGTGTCTCTTTCTGAATGATTTGTAGTTGAGAGTGAGAGTAGTTAAATGTACTTTGTTGTATCTCAATGACCGCACTCAAACTAAATGCTAGATTTTTCTTATTTTGTCTTATTTACATTTCCAAATATATTTAACAACCACTAACATTTTTAATTTAAGCATTTAATGCAATATTAATTTTTTGTACTATTTCTTTCACTATATTTACATATGCATGTATTCATATTATTCATATTTTATTAATTAATGTTTTTTAACTTTAACATAATTTCTATTTAGTATTTTAGTGTTGCGGCTATTATTTCTGTATTTTCATATTAATTGTATTAATCATCTTTTTTATGAATAATTTTAAACATTACACATTATATTTTTATTACATACTACAAAATATATTTTTTAAATGAACAAAGCTGCTTAAAATAATAGCTTACATTTTCCCAGGTGGGATTCAAACCCCTCTCTGAATAAATAAATAAAAAATGCACAAAAAAATCTGATTGGCTTTGACATCACTTCCGCCTGTGGGTAGGTCCTTCATTCTGATTGGCTGGCACTGCGTTCCAACTATTCATGGCCGGCCCCCGCGTGGCAGGTGAGAATTCTACCACTGAACCACCAATGCTAGCATGCTTCCTTTGTTGCTTTTGTGGGCTGTGAGTGACCTCCGTTCTTTGCGGTGACCTCTTTTGCTGTGAATGCTCCAAGGCAGTTCCATACAGCTGCAATAGGAGAAGCTAAAAATAGCCAGAGACAGCATTGGTAGTTGAACGAGTTTGCCTATTGTGGTGGAAACGCTGGAGTTAGTCTCAAAAGGTCTACTTGATGCACCCAACAGACAGTCAGCTCAAAGCTGCTGGAAAGAGAGAAAGTCAGTATAAACGTCCAGCGTGGGGCTTTAACCCATGACCCTAAGATTAAGAGTCTCATGCTCTTCCGACCGAGCGAGCCGGGCTGGTGCTGAGTCGTATTCGGGAGCTATTCACTGTTTTCATCGGTACCTTCTCTACCTGTGTAAAGTTTGAGGGGTGGTTTTAAACCCGCTGGAATAAATAGTTGGCCAATAAACGCAGTGGATACCAATCTTCTGCTAAAACCCGATGTCATCTTGGAACGCTAGACAGCACACGAGGCCCAGGATCTATGCCCAGTGAACCTGTTAGCAGTTGCAAGGCGCGAAAAGCTTAGTTCGTCCCTGAGTGGGCTTGAACCACCAACCTTTCGGTTAACAGCCAAACTCGTGGAATTCCATAACAATTCTCAGGGTATTATTATTATGGAGAGATATAACCATCCTTACAGGTTGCACTCATTTTTGCTTTCAGACCTGCCTTATTCCATTGTGGCAGAGATTCAACAAGGTACTGGAAATATTCCTCAGAGATATCAGTCAATACTGACATGAAAGCATCACACAGTTGCTGCAGATTTGTCGACTGCACATCCATGATGCGAATCTCCTGTTCCACCACATACCAAAGGTGCTCTATTGGTTTGAGTTCTGGTGACTGTGAAGGCCATTTGAGTACAGTGAACTCGTCATGTTCAAAAAAACAGTCTGAGATGATTTACGCTTTGACATGACGCGTTATCCTGCCATAAGTAACCATCAGAAGACGATACACTGTGGTCATAAAGAGGTGGACATGTTCAGCAACAATACTCAGGTAGGTTGTGGTGTTGACACAATGCTCAATTGGTACTAGAGGGCCCAAAGTGTGCCAAGAAAATATCCCCCACACCATTACACCACCACCAGCCTGAACCGTTTATCTTTTCTCTGTAAACTGGCAGTAGATAAGTACTCAGACCAGCCCGTCTGGCACCACCAACCATGCCACATTCAAAGTCACTCAAATCACCTTTCATCCCCATTCTGAAGCTGTGTTTGAACTGCATCAGATTATCGGGACCAAGGCTGTTTATCAATATGCGTTCTTTAGCGGTCTTGCGTCCTCGTGTTTTCGTGTAACGTCATCATCATCCGCCGAAGTTCAGTTCCAATACTCAAGACCGCAAGAACAGAGGACGCATGAAAGCTCCCGGATGTGACCATCAGGAAGAACGCAGCATCTTATTTCTCACAGGATGTGTTCTCTGTACTCACCGTCTCCCGAGTTTGTTCTGCCGATGTGACCTGGCAAAACCAGTCTTCACAAGAACACGAGTCCGTTCTTTGTGTTCTTGGAATTGAGAAACAGCCTAGGTCTACATGTCTAAATGCATTGAGTTGCTGCCATGTGATTAGCTGGTTAGAAATTTGCATTAACGAGCAGTTGGACAGGTGCAAGTAATCATAACCTCCTCCTTTTTTCTTGATGCTCTTATATAACACTGATATAAAGACACCAACATCTGCACTCCAGTCAATCTCCCAGTAACAGGGTCTACACACACTCTCTCTGTGCAACACCTGAGGATGATCACCAAATATGTCTGGATGATCAGGATACGAGTAATTCCCCCACACACACTTCACCTGTTCTCCTCAGACAGACTGAGTTCAGTGTTTGCTGTGTTTGGATCCAGTGTGAGAAAACAGGCATCTGAACACAAGAAGAGACATTTATACCACAACAACACTCACTTAAGCTCTGTGTGTGTGTGTGTGTGCGTGTGTATATATATATATATATATAAATATATAAATATAGTAGTGTCTAAAAAAAACATCATGCTTTGAAATAATTTCTTTATATGTCATACAGCCTGCTGAAATCAAATCACATTTCAAATAACTTTTCCATCCTTTTTAATGTTTTTTTTGTTTTAGTTTTTTTGTTTAGTCTTTGTACAAGTTGTTCATTTAACCTGTGCCTTTCTACAACTCTATCCCAAAGGCCTTTTGAAAGCAGGGTGTAATGTGAGTAAAGGGATGTATGATCATTTTCTATAGGCGCTGTGAGTATTTAAACAGGGTTTTAAGTCAGTTATTTCTATATTTTTCTGTAGCGTGTCAGTTTGAAATATCAATTTACATTTCCAAACATTATTTCTGTCATTAATTGTAATTCTACAGTGAGATTATTGTCTGACAAAAGGCAGTGCTCCACACCGAGATCCGATCATCATCTAGTCTGTCTGGAATGATGTGAAGAAACAGAACAAACTGAGACAAACTACTAAGATGCTTCAAAAAACCTACCTGCAAAGCTACAGTACTGGTCAAAGTTTTAGGCACTTGTGCAAACAAGCTGTAAAATGAGGATGCATTCAAAAATAATGCATAAATACATTTTATTTATCAATTTACTTCATCCATTCATTTTCTTTTCAGCTTAGATCTAGTAATAAGAGCTGCATTTAATTTGGGACTGTTGTCAACTCATTTTGCACCAGCACCAGAACTGAGAACCACTGCTCTGAGGTACTCAAAACAACAAACTATCATACTCAAAATGAATTGCCTTCCTAAAGTACTTCTCTACTTCAGTATATGCCTGTAAATACTTCTTTACAATATTTAAAACATTTTGATAACTTACTCAATTTCTCTGGAACAATAAGCACCCTAGGTTGCACAGGATTATATTGCAACAGCCAGTTGATAAAAAAAGAGCTGGGGATTCCTGAGCATTTATTTCATTATTACACCTTCAGTCTTAGACATCTCGCGCACTGGTCCATCCCTCCTGAGAGAGCTCTATCTTGGTTTATGGTTGAACAAGCCATCCTGCTTCCCCTTCCACCACTACAATGTCTATCCATCCATCTATTTATTCATTTTATTTTGTAAATGTGTTATTTTTGAGGCTGATCTGAAAAATATAATAATTTTTACTGACAGAATTTTAGGTGCAGGCTAGGACTGTCTCTGTCATTTGCAGATAACGTTGTCCTTTTGGCTTCATAGAACATGGACCTTCAGCATGCAGTGGGACGATTTGCTGCTGAGTGTGACATGGCAGGGTAAGAAACAGCACCTGTAAGTCAGAAACCATGGTGCTTGACTGGAAAATGGTGGCCACCTCCAGATAGGAGGAGAGTCCTTACCCCAAATGAAGTTCAAGTATCTGCATTTTTTTTTTCATGAGGAATGGAATGTGAAATTAAAAGATGGATCAGTGCAGCGGCAGCAGTAATGCAGTTGATGTGATTGTCTGTTGTGGTGAAGGAGCTGAGACGAAAGGCAATGTTCTCAATTTACCACTCAATCAAGGTTCCTACTCTCACCTATGGTCATGACTGAAAGGAAAAGATCTCGGATACAACTGGACACATTTTACAAAGTGTTATGACCCGCTAGTTTGTGTGGCAACATAAAAGAGATGAACCAACTATAATAGTCTGAATGCAAATTGTTTATTATAAAATGTAACTTATAGAACAATCAATCAAAGCAACCAACAAATTTCTGGGGATAATAATGAAGAACTTAGGATATAATCACAACAACACTTTAACTACATGATATAAGTAATGCAAAGCCATAAGGTTAAAGAGTCAATGAGATGAGGAGTCCTGACATGAGGAGTCCTGAGTAGCCACAGTATCCTGGGGTAGCTAACACAACAACTTTTATACACCCATTGATGAGTAATGCAGGCATCCAATCAGGATTTACCACATACTCCAATCTGGAGGCTTGAAAATTGATGACATCAGAGATAAAATAAGCACCATCAATGTGCCTCCTACAGCATCTGCCAAATAAGAGCTCTGTAGACCATTAATGGATAAACTTCAAATGTTTTTCAACAGTAGGTGAGGAAGAATTATCTAAACGGATAAATTCAAAATCAACAACGTCTATGCTAGATCCCATACCGACCAAATTATTAAAACAATTGTTTTCAGAAGTTTCTGAACCTGTTCTTAACATATTGAAATCATCCCTACTCCTAGGATACGTTCCTAAAACTTTTAAACTAGCTGTCATTAAGCCTCTTATTAAAAAAAACACAGCTTGATCCCAAAGAATTAGCAAATTATAGACCAATTTCAAACTTGACTTTTCTATCAAAGATACTAGAAAACATTGTATCTGCTCAACTATGTTCCTTCCTACAAAGAAACAATATTTATGAAAAATTTCAGTCTGGATTTAGAGCATTTTATAGTACAGAAACTGCACTCCTAAGTTCACCAAGCTTGAACTTTGCAGCGCAGTAAACTGCAAAACTTGACGCACGAACTTGCGTTTCCAGTCTGACGCATTTGCGTGTGTATGAATGGAAGTCTATGGGAGAAAAGTCCAGTATGCTTAAAAGTCTGCGGCTTAAATGCAAGTGAATGGTTTCTCTCTAGTGTGGATCCTCATGTGTTTATTAAGGGATAATGAGCGGATGAAACTCTTCCCACACTGAGTGCAAGTGAATGGTTTCTCTCCAGTGTGGATCCTCATGTGTTTATTAAGGGATGATGATTGGCTGAAACTCTTCCCACACTGTGTGCATGAGAATGGTTTCTCTCCAGTGTGGATCCTCATGTGTTCATTAAGGTTTGATGAAAGGCTGAAACTCTTCCCACACTGAGTGCATGTGTATGGTTTCTCTCCAGTGTGGATCCTCATGTGTAGATTAAGATATGATGATATGCTGAAACTCTTCCCACACTGAGTGCATGTGAATGGCTTCTCTCCAGTGTGGATCCTCGTGTGAATTTTAAGATTGCTTTTTCTTCCAAAACTCTTTCCACACTGAGTGCAGGTGAAGCGATTCTTGTCTCTTCTTTTCAAAATACCATCAGTCTGTAAATGAGTTTTTTCCTCAATTTTGACATGATGTTCCTCCTCTTTACTCCCCTCATTCTCTTCAATAAGGTCTGAAAAAAAACATTAGTTTTCATTAAGCCTTAAAAACTCTCATCAAAAGCTTAAAAGTGAAAAGACACTGGAAACATTGGCTACACACACTGCAATTTTGATGCACATTAAATGTAAAATAAATCAGATCATATTTTGTTTGGTCCATTATCGTGTACACATTTAAGCAGATTCAATTTAATTAATCTTTACTCATCTAGTGCTATTACAATGTAAATTGTGTCAAAGCCGCTTAACATAGAAGTTATAGTAAATTGAAACGGTGTCAGTCCAGTTTTCAGAGTTTCTTACATAATTGATCATTAAATAATTTTAGTCATATTGATAAAACACAGATTTGAAAGTGTAGAAGTCCATCTATTAGCCCAATGACGAAACTAACAGCATGGTCTCTTATCTTAATGAAATAGTCACTGACAATAATCTTGACATTTTTCTTCTCACTGAAACCTGGCAAGCTCCGACCACAAACTTATCGACTTTACTCTTAATCTTCCTTTGCATTCTAGTTGCCCAAAGACTGTTATCTCATATCGTAATCTGAAAGCTATTGACACTGTATCATTTTCTACTTCTATTGTCTCTTCAATCCTCACTGATGTCTCTTCTCCGTCTGTGATACTATCTAATTATCACTCTATAATTTCTGAAATTACTGCTTTCCGGTGATGCTGGCTCCTTGTCTATATTACATCTACTCGAACTCAGCTCTGCCCTCGATACTGTCTCTCATGCTTTACTTATTTTACGTCTCTCAGACCTGGGTATTTCTGGTACCGCTCTCTCTTGGTTTTCTTAATATCTCTCAGAAAGACAGTTCTTCGTCTCTGTTAAGGATTTTCGGTCACCCACTGTCCCCCTGAAGCAAGGTGTTCCCCAGGGATCTGTTCTAGGCCCACTATTATTCACAATTTACCTTATTCCACTTGGTCTGATTTTACAACGTCATGGTTTAAACGATTACTTTTATGCAGATGATATTCAACTTTATTCTGTCTGTACACCTACTCCATCCGCTCAAATTGATAATATCTCTGCTTGTGTGAAAGACATTAATGATTGGCTGAACTCAAATTCTTTGAAACTCAATACGGACAAAACTGATATAATTTGTATTGGCACCCCAGCGCTTACCAGCAATATTTCAAATAGTTTCCCCTGCGAGATTGCCGGCTCCCACATCAAAACATCTACTTCTGTAAAAAATCTTGGTGTAATCTTCGACTCCACACTCTCCTTTCAGTCTCATGTTAAATCTGTTACTAAATCTGCATTCTTTCATTTACGCCGAATTGCCCAACTGCGTCCCTTCATCAGTAGCAAGGATGCTGAGACTGCTGTTCATGCGTTTGTCACATCTCGCATTGACTACTGTAATGTCCTTTTCATTGGTCTGCCTGCCTGCCTCATCTCCAGATTACAATATATTCAAAAACTCTGCGGCTAGAATACTCACTCATACCAAACGCTCTGCACACAGAACCCCAATCTTGCGCGACATCCATTGGCTCCCAGTCGATTACCGCATTAAATTCAAAATTCTCCTGCTTGTATTGAAATCCTTAAATGGCCTAGCCCCCTCTTACCTTTGCAACATGCTTGTCCCCTACATTCCTACTCGCTCTACGCTCCTCTGACTCTGGCCTTCTTGCTGTCCTTCGGTACCGCCTCTCTTCTATGGGGGGCAGATCATTTAGTGTCATTGCACCCAAACTCTGGAACTCTCTACCACACTCACTCCGCTCTGTAAATAATATCTCAGAATTCAAATCATTACTTAAAACTCACTTGTTCTCTGAATGTCACTCTTCTGATTGCTAAACTGACCACTTTTTTGGACCCAACTTTACTCTACATATTTGTCTCGTAGGTCTTGTTTTGTAATTCCAGTTTGTTATTTTTGATTGCTTGTATGTTTGCAAGCCTAATGGGTTCTCTACCAGTCAAATGTTGTCTCTACCTGTCTAATGTTGTCCCTACCTGTTTACTGTTTCTCTCAATGTCTGCTTGTATTATTTATTTTGTTACATTTTTTGTAAAGTGCCTTGAGCTATGGAAAGGCGCTATATAAATAAAACTTATTATTATTATTATTATTTTTATTATTATGGTCGAAGAATAAATGCATGTAAGCCTTTTCTAGAATTCCAGAATTAAAATTTATTTAATATTTGTTTTTTAGCTTCGAATTTAATCTGACTCCAATTTTAAGTGACTGTCAAATTTAGACTGTATTTCTATTTGTAAGAACAGATCACATTCATCATTTATGACTTAATTTAGAGTTTTGATTTATATTTGATTCCTTACTCTTCAGTTATACGTTCATTAGGGACCAAACGCTGCTTAGAGTTTCATGCCCCGGGTTTGCGTGTCTTCTCACAGACAGTATGTCGACACTTAAGTTAGTCAGAGGGTGCAGGATTAACTAATATTCAAATAGACTAGTTGCAAACTCCTCACTCATCCTAAAAGAATAGTCAGTTTAGCCAAGCCCAAGCAACTTGATAAAATCAGCGATTAGATGATTAAAGATCTCCATGCTGTCGTGCCAAAACGGCACCGTACAGTCAAATGTGCCTTTAAAATCTAAAGTCTAATCAGAAAGTTAGTGCAGACTCTACTTAATCTACTGGATATAAAAAGTTTTCAGGAGAATTCAGAATGAGTCAAAACAACATTTTATTTGTCAGGTAAAATTGTATTATACCAATTACATAATAAAACAATCAGAAAGCCAATTCAGAGATGATATTGTAAAAATACAACATCCATTACTCAAAAATAAATCAAAGAGTTAGAGATGCATACCTGACCAGAGAAGTACGTTGCAGCATAAGTCTCAGAGATGCTGCAACAGGGTGTCTTGGCTACAAGATCCCAATGATATTGATTCACATTTTCCTTAAAATACTCAACTCAAAACAAACAGCCATAAATTAAAGATAATAGAAGCGTCACCGAGAGCCTTGCCTGGAGAATTTGAGGAGTTAACCATCTCTAAGGAGGGGGAGCATCTGGCAAAGATCTTATCAAAGCCAAAAACCAAATCAACATATACTAGTCAAATAGTACAGTGACATTGAGACCATTTTACCAATCACACAGAGACATTTAAAATGACACCAAACATGAATATAGTGCTACAAGATACACTATATTAAAATCTTGGACATTTTATGTGATAATGTGAATGATCTGCTCTGATCAGAAGATAACTTAAGGGTCGAAAAGGGGGCTTGAGGTGAAAGGAGATGGATGATCTCTCGCAGTCCCCCCTGGTGAGGTGTAGCTCTGTGTTTCCAGCCTATTGTCAACTGTTTCAGATTGATTTGAATAGAACAGGTGAACAGCCGGTTTCTGGCTTCTTCTCCGATCAGAAAGTTTATTTAACATTTCTCAGGGTCTGACATTCTGCACAGATTAAGCTGTCTTAATAACTTAATGAGATTAAGCTGTAAATGACCTAAATTAAGGTAAATGGCCAAAACTTTATGTGTTTCAGCAAACGGACTGATATTTGGGGATCTTATACCTCAATACACTCATACATTTGTTTATTTATTTATTGTTTAATAGAAAATATGCCTTTGCAACATCAAGCAGCATTAGGCATGGTATAAGATTCTGACAGTATGATAACATTGGATAAAAACATCACGGTACTGTGATTACAGCTCTAAATTATATTCTTTTTAAATGTCTGGGTAATTAACAAACACTTTTTTCCTTTTGAACACAATATTTTTTTTTAAATAAAAGTATTTGGGAGCAGTGAACATGTCAGGCTGAATCATTCAAGTGAATCATTGACTTCTGCTGTCTTCATTAGTTTTAAAAACAAAGATTTCCTTACGATTTAAAACAGCATCTTTGGATATATTTTCTGCTGGAGATACTGTTGTCCTAAAAAACAAACAAAACGTAAAAAAAAAAAATACAACTTACATATACCGTAGGAGCAATATAGCTGAAAATATTGGCAGTTTTAAAACCTTGACTTTTCCAAACTGATGTATACCTTAAAAATGATTATCAGCCCATGCCTAAGTAGCATAACACTGGTTTTAGGATCATACCTTTTTTTTTTAAAAGTCTCAAGCAAAAAGATTCCAATGGCGGCGCCTGCTGGTACATGAAGAATATGGTCAATACTGATGAACTTTACACTCAAATTTTTGCATATCATCAGCATGCTGTAATCCATTTCTTGAGTAGCAAATGTCATTTTTAGACTAGTTTGTTGGCCAGTTGTAGTCAGTGCAATGCTAAACGTTATTGTTCCACTATAATGTGTTAGTTTTGTCTCACTCTGACTTTTTAAGACCTTTTTAAAACCATTATGATTGAAATTTTAAACTCATAAAGGGCTAAAGGTTAAGGAATTTTTCAAATGGCCCAGATGGAAAAGGGCACATAAAAATTTATTTAAAAAATATATTTAATACATTTAATAATACAATAATACATGAATAATAAAAAATACAATACTTAGCAATTCTAAGCAAATTATTTTAAATATTGTGTAAATAATAATAATAAATAAGCTCAACTTGTATCCACACACTTTTTCCAACTTTCTTTAAAAAAAAAAAAAAAGAACAAATGTTTTAAAAGTTTTAAAAACTATAAAAAACTAAATCTATGCACAACAATCTGTCCAGGTCGATGAACTCAGCAGTAAATACATGGAGCACGTTTAAACAAATGTTATTGTGAGGAAAATAATTAAACTATTATGATAAATAGAGTTAAAGTGACCTTTTTGAATATATAAGTTTAAAGTTTTATTGAGATGATTGTTGGTGATTGTGTGGGTTTTGGCCAGATTGGGTAGCAAAGTATAAACAAAGAGAAATTAAGACTTGTTTAAACAAGATTTAAGACCTACAACACAATATTTCCGTAAATTTAAGACTTTAAGACCCCACAGAAACCCTGTTTAAACACAAAAGCCCTGGTAATTAGTTATTATAATAATGATGTAATTCTAACTCAGATACTATCTGTGAGAACTAGTAACAACTACTAGAAACAAGTTTAAACCCATAAACTATTGTGATTTGTGAAAAGTACTAAGCCAACACTGTCACCGTAATAGCAGATATCTTCTAGGAGAATACTGTAGGTCAAATATCATCAGCTCAGTTAAACCTTTTTAATTTATTGTTTTTAATTAATTTTATATAGTGCCAGTGCTCAAGAACACTTACTACAAACAGTACAAACAAAATAACTACAAACAGTAGGAGAACAAAAAAAAAGCAATAACCTTAAGAATGACAAAAGACATGGGAACAAGTGACGAAAGAAACTCATTCCTGTCTTTCAATGAGTGCTGATGTGTGTTTAGGAGAACTAGGCAGCACACTCAGGGCTGCGAGATGGATTTAATTTAGTATTCTTCTTATTAAAATATATCTGAATGAGGATCAAATGACTGAGTTGGTCTTTGAGAATGAAAATTAACCTGTTTGTTCCTGCGGATCTTCATGTTTGACTCTGAATGTTTCTTCAATCTTCACATCTTCACTCTCCTCTTTAATAAACACCATCTTTATAACAGTGTGGAGATCAGTCGCTTCAGCAGGAGTTTTTCTCTGCGTTTGGACACTTTATCCTGTTTAAAATGAACAAAACAATAAAAATGTTCAGTTTAAAACAAATAAAACAATGAACAGAAACAAAATAACTTCTCTTCAACACTTGCTTCAACAGTTTCTTTATATGAGAGTAATTAAACAGAAATCAGGTAAGTCGAGCAAGAAACAACTGCCACAAATAACCTGATTAAAACTAGTAACATTTCTCCCTTTCTTATATATAGTGATGTTTACTTACAATGGAATTATGCTGTTTAATAAACTAAACCTTCATTAAAACACTTCTTACACACATTTCTGTTACTGTATTCGAACAATAGCCCTCATTACTGTGAGTAAAATACAGGGCCGGATTATCCAATGGGCATTCTGGGCACAGGCCCAGGGGCCCGTGCGTACTTGGGGCCCCTGCAAGAGGGGGGAAAAAAGGCAATTTTGGAGCGTCTATTTAGGCTAAGTGGAAATAGCGCACCTCGTTGGAATAAGCTATTGACGCGGTTTCCGCCCATCAGAGTATGATTGGCAGAGACAAGATAACTAGAGAGCGCGTTTTATAGTAGCGTGAGTGGCGTAGCTTGTAGAGCGCACTGTAAGATGTTTTGACGCGATCCATCGTCAAGCCGGTTCGAATACACCATCTGCTGAACTCATGCAGTTTTTCTCTCTTCCCATAACAGATTGGAAATACATTCATTTTTAATAGTAAAGAAACTTTACAAAAAAAAATAATAATGAAAATGTGATAAAAAGTCACTATGGCTCGTCGGTATTTAATAATGTTTAGCCTAATTCAAATGTGTATAAACAGCATCTAAACAGTTATTTTCCACCAAGTGGCCACGATAAAAGGTTTAATTGACACTATGGCCGGGTGTACAGTCAATCTATGGTGTAGATGGCTTGTGAAATCGATTAGTTTTATTATTATACATTTTTGAACACAGGGACAAAGTAGGGCCGCGTCTGTGAGATTTGAAGGAGTTTTATTTTGTAAATACGGATAAAGCAGCCTTGATATTCAGGTTTTCTAGTTGCATTTGTGTATTATTCATTTCGTTATGATTTAATTCTGTATCATCAGACCATGATAGAAGTCGATCTATCATGACAAACATGCGTTAGCGGCAACAGTATTTGTGTTCAGTTCAGTTTTTAGCTCTCTACCGTAATACGCAGTGTATGAGCGACCGCAGAAATACATTGGCAGCTAGAATAGACGGCACGTCTTGATAAAGATGCCTCCCTCTCTGTAAAATCATATTGCTTAGAACGATATAATTCCTCTTTACAAATAATAGCTAATGTAACGTTATCACATATAACTATCATTTAAATTGTCAGAAAATGACTCCATGTATAAAAAGCACGCAGATTTGTTCTTTCTCTTTTGTTTAACTAAACCGACTGCTGTCATTGGTCAAGCGCGCGGGAACGTCAGATCAGAAATAACGCGCGCTGAATTAAGCTGTGTAGTAGTAGTGGTCTCGTAGATCAAAATTAGTGGACAAGTGGATTAGTAGACACAAGAGAAAGAGGAGAGAAGGCATATTTATAGAGGCATGTATACACACCTTTGGTAACGTTATACTGTATGAGCAAACTAGCATTAACCAGGCAGAGGAGGCTAGCGCAGCACAGACTGGATTCATCATAGACCTATCAGAGAGCTCGAGAGAGAGAAAGGCCCTGAAGAGGAGATATACCTATACAGGAGGGGATAAGAGGTATAGTGTGATGTTGGACACTTTTAGGTTTATAATCAAGTTGACCTCTGCTGTTTGCCCACCCTTCATCGCGAGGAGAGTAGAGGAGTAAGAGACAGTAAATCATTAATAAGTGCGTGTATTATGGAAGACTGGAGAGGCATTATGTGTTACATGCCATGCCAATAATATGCTTTATAAGTTTGTATAAGTTACACATTAAAAATACCCTTAAAAATTAATTATTTATATATATATATACATACATACATATATATATATTTAGTACCGCTTCAATTAACTTGAACATGTATACTAAAAAACATTAATTTTCACTAGTTTTATTAGGATTATTTTTCAAAGTATGTTTTAAATGCTTAAAAAATAAGTTAAATCTTTGTAAACTATAAATATATGCACTATATATTATTTATTTTAATTAATTTTATAAAGAAAATATTATATTATTCTTATTTTTCAATTCAACTATAGGGGTGCGGCCAGGTAGGGGGCCCTATAAGACAATGTGCCCAGGGGCCTCTGAGTTCTTAATCCGGCCCTGGTAAAATAGTACTAAGTTGTTTAAAGGGTTAAAATAATATTGTCAACAGCAGGTGCATCATTTAGCATCGGGTGAAAAACCTGAAACTCTAATAAATCGATTTATATTAATGTAAAAGCTTTAAAGCAAACCTTTCTTCTCCACTCTAGCTGAATCCCAGCGCGGGAGCTGCGCAGCCTTATGACGTCACGCGCCACGCTAAAATAAAAGTCTTTTGTTTAGCTTTTTCTTTGGCACTTACTCTTGCAGTCATGACTTATTGATACAATTCCCCCTCGCTTTCCACTGTACACAATATATCTGCTCTCTTTCAAACACACAAATATTCAGTATTTGAAGTTTATCAAAACCTTTAATTTAAACATTTTAAGACAATTTTCATCCACAATAATCATCCACAAAAATTTTAAAGCAGAAATTCTCAACATTTTAAAATGAATAACAAATAATGTGATGGGTGTTTTGAGCTGAAACTTTACAGACAACTTCTCGAGACACAAAAGACCTGTCTTAAGTCTTGCAAAAGGGGTAACATAGGTGCTCTTTAAGTAAAAAGTACCCATTACTACTACATGCTTTAGTTCCATTAGCTAGGTACTGTAAATATTCGATTTCCCCCACAGTCCAAAGACATGCAGTATAAATAAACTAAATTAGTGTATATGTGCATGTGTCAATGTGCCAGTGTATGGATGTTTCCCAGTACTGGGTTGCAGCTGAAAGGGCATCTGCTGTGTAAAACATATGCTGGAATAATTGGCGGTTCATTCTTCTGTGGCAATCCCTGATAAATCAGGGACTAAGCTGAGGGATAGTGGGTGAGACAGGCAGATAAGTAGACCTCACATCCTATTGATGAATAAATATAAAATAACTTACAGTTAAATTTAATAAGTAAAATGTTTGTTGCCAATTTTACGAAAGTAGCCAAGCGGCTTCACACCCTGTAATACTGCCTAACATTGCTCAAAAAGTCAGCTCATGTATCGTCCTGACGCAAACTCACAGCATTCAGCATGTAGTTATACAGCTGTTAGATCAAAAACAACGGCTGCCATTCATGTTCAAACACTCTAAAAATAATTCTGCAGGCCTGTGTGTCTTTATAAATAATGTCTTACATTTACTCTGAAATCTGTCTAAAATATGTTTTCTTTTGCTAAAAAATTTGTACTGTATTTGACTGCAAACTATTTTTAATCAGGCTCGCTGCCTTATTCTCTTCAAAGAGCAGCTCTCATACAGAGCCGTTATTTCAGTGTTTTGTCCAGGGTATTGTGGATATTTGTGGATTCCTTCTGTTTTGTCATTGGCTATGTGAAGATTACCAGACAAACCTCTTTTGAGTGTATACTGGCTAGGATTTAAGTTGATCATATTTATGAGAAATGATTCAGTTATTATTGAAATGAGACATCAGGTCATCGCCCTATCACAGATCAGAGAACATGCTGCCATACATCATACAAGTCTTTCAGCACTTCAGTACTCCATCTTCACCATCTGTTAACATTGCATTAGTCTTTTCAGTGTCATTGTACAGTAGGATACTGTTTGAGTTAGTGCTATTGTAGAAGTATGAGCTTTTGTTCATATTTTACTTTTGAATACAGCTGTTTTCCTTGAATTAGTGAGTTACAGAGAAACTATAAAAAAATCAATTATTGATTAATAATAACAGATATAATGTATTATTTTATTCTACATTATTGTAAATAATTTGTACTATTATAATAATGTGTGATTCTTTACTTTTTATAAACAGTTTTTTTTAAGAAAAAAGAGGATTCCAGCATAAAGGAGACATTTATTGATAATACATCTCTCATTCATTCATTCATTTTCTTTTCGGCTTAGTCCCTTTATTAATCCGGGGTCGCCACAGCGGAATGAACCGCCAACTTATCCGGCATTTGTTTTACGCAGCGGATGCCCTTCCAGCCACAACCCATCTCTGGGAAACACATCCATACATACACATTCACACACATACACTATGGACAATTTAGCTTACCCAATTCACCTGTACCGCATGTCTTTGGACTGTGGGGGGAACCGGAGCACCCGGAGGAAACCCACGCAACCACGGGGAGAACATGCAAACTCCACACAGAAAGGCCAACTGGCCCAGCCGGGGATCGAACCAGCGACCTTCTTGCTGTGAGGCGAACGTGCTAACCACTCGGCCACCGTGGCGCCCTTAATACATCTCTCTTTATATCATAATATACATGACACGTTTGACCTTTTTTTCTAGGTAACTGGAGTTTTTTACACCATGAAATTATAATCAGTTATTAAATATAAGCGTTATTATATTTTATACTCGAGAAAACAGCAGCTCCTCTATTCAGTTGCGTCTGTTTACAGCACACATACAAACATACAGAAGTTAGTCAAACTGAGAATCAATGTTGCTCTTCTTTATATACTCAAAAGATACCGTTACAGGGACCAAAATCTTAAGAGAATTATTATTATTAATATTATTATTATTATTATTATTATTATCTTCTACAGCGCTTCACGGAAATCGCGCACTGCACCTGAATATGGCGGCGCGGTGGCGTTGCTGTCAGTGGCGTTCTAAAAAAGAATGTGTTCAAGAATCGATGACGTTGATTAACTAGTGTGAGCTGCATTAGTGTCTGACCATCGCTGACATTAGCGGTGTGTAAAGATCTTTCTAAAAGTATCATTTTAGGTTATTGCAGACTTGGATCCAGTTTTACTCCCCTCTTGTTCCTGATGCGTCCAGTAGAGGGGATAAAAGACTTTTTAGGTAAATATAAAAGCTAAGTTAATGTATCAGAAAGTGAGTTTAAATACACAAACAACTGATACACTCACCATACTATTTCAGATATACAAAAGCCCAATTGCAGATTAATTTAGATTCATTTAATTAGAAAATTAAAAACACACAGTTGGATAGTGTAACGATTAACTGCAGCCTAGTTATAAGTGTTCATATAGAGATGTGCTTTTTGTTGTATTGATTATATATAAAGTTACATTCTGAAATCAACAAAATTATAACTGAAAAAACGCTTCTTTCTAAAGTTTAATTTAGCCATACCTTAGATTTTAGAACCATACAACATTAGATTTTCTTGAACATTTATTTGTTTGTTTTTGTGTTCTTCCTATTCCAGATATCTAATCCTTAAACAGTCAGGAATGAAAAATGACAAGAAAAATAATTTCATGTGATTATAAATATATTATCTGGACCTAAGTTAAACATATAACAGATTTTTTAAAATATTTGATTTATGATTTTATGATTTTATGAGTTGTATCTCCCAGGAAACATTGACAGTTTAGGGTATAACAAAAGGACTAAGTCATTATTATTTATGTTTTGTTATTTGCAGCTACAACTTGTGATTCTGACTTGCCCCTGTTATTCTCATTCATTCATTCATTTTCTTTTCGGCTTAGTCCCTTTATTAATCCGGGGTCGCCACAGCGGAATGAACCGCCAACTTATCCAGCATTTGTTTTACGCAGCGGATGCCCTTCCAGCCACAACCCATCTCTGGGAAACACATCCACACTGTCTCATACACACTCATACACTACGGACAATTTAGCTTACCCAATTCACCTGTACCGCATGTCTTTGGACTGTGGGGGAAACCGGAGCACCCGGAGGAAACCCACGCAACCACGGGGAGAACATGCAAACTCCACACAGAAATGCCAACTGGCCCAGCCGGGGATCGAACCAGCGACCTTCTTGCTGTGAGGCGAACATGCTAACCACTCGGCCACCGTGGCGCCCCCTGTTATTCTAAAACATGCCAAACATATTTAATTACTTTCTTCATAACAAATACTGTAACTGTAGCGGCTACGTGGAGTAACAGCTGAGAGGCTAAACCAGAGACATGTTTTGTGACGCAAACATCAAATAAACATAGGCAAGGCAAGAAGTTGTTCCAATCTCTTCTGTTGATTATTTTCCAAATAAAACATACCTTGTGGCTTGACAGCATAGATTTGGTTTTGGTTCTGTTTGAGTTTGGTCAACAAAGAATACCGCGTCCCCGTTCACCCCCTCTCTCTGCATAATAGTGAATGAACAGGTGCCCCTTATAAACACACTACGTAACCCTTGTGACCCTCCACCAAGATCACGTAACACAAGTTACGCATTTCATGTCTACTACACTAATGTTGTTTGTATGTTTCATTCATTTGTATATCACTATCTTATGATAATTTTAGTAGCACATTTATCTATTCTAAGTTTATAGATTGTCATCTTGTAGAGTATTTATTTATAGCTGTGAAATATTATTTGTTAGTGTTAGAAAAGAACCAGACTGGAGACAATGGTAGATCAAACTTCCAAAGAATGATAAATTAATGACTTGACATCTTTCTGTTGTATTTTACAGGTAGGAATGGGACACATGGAGAAAAAGGGAATCACACACCTCAGTAACGACTGGAAATTGATGGTCAGGAATTTCTTTTTTTTTTTAAATCCAGATGGACGGGTGCATCGATGGACGTCCTTACAAGATGAAGAGGTTGGTGTTTGGTATCGATCAGTGGTTCTCAAACTTTTTCACCTCAGAAAGAATTTGTCTCTCCAAGTACCACCTAATGACCAGCATCAAAATATAGTAGCGTAGTAGACCTAATTAATCAGCTACAGCTCTGCACAGTTCAAAAACAAGGGAGATTTATTCATAAAAATAATGTCAGCCACTTTAAACATTATAAATAGTTTTGAACATTAACACTGTACTGTGCTCACGTTTAAATAAAAATGTGTTTAAAAATCGGTACTGTTCGTAAAAGGTAAAAAATAAGTAAATAAAATGCTGTACTTAAAGGTAAAGTATTAGCATATAGTAGCCTTTATTCATCAAAACCTGTAAATGTAGCTTGGACCTCATAAATTTATAAGTCATCATATTCATATCACATATAAACCATTTTTTATTCATTTTGAAATATATATGCTGCATGTACATATGACATATTTGTATGGGGGAGACCGGGGATAGTTGTACTTCTATTATATTTCTCTATATATCTTTGAGATCTTGAGGTACAAGTGTCTGCTATTAAATGACATAGAATTTACAACATAGTTTTAACATTATAAAATAAGAATTATGAGCAACAAATGAATTTAAAGCTTTTTATTAAACTATTAAATGGCAATGAAGTTATTTCTGCAGCACAAACAGAAGATGTGAACACTTTTAGTTTCAAACAGGAGGAGTGAAATGTTACAATTCAGCCCACAGTCTGGGTTAGTTGTAACTCACCCTGTGGTGAGATGTAAATGATGATTTCCACCAGGGTGAGATGTAACATTATAAAATAAGAATTATGACCAACAAATGGATCTGAAAGCTTTTTATTCAACATTGAGTTTTCAGTATAATTAGTGTGTCTCTGGGTTAAAAAGCTGAATCAAATGTGCATCAGCTTCAGCAGTTGAAGGCTTCATGAGCCCACAGAGGTCAAACACTGAACTCAAACTACTTTGACTTGTTTCTGTTTCAAGAGCTATAGGAATACTGACATTAAATCAGAGAAATACAGTTTTAAATCTGCTTGGGGTTGCTGGAAACATTTCACTGATGTTACTAGCAGGAGTTTTGTTGTTACAACTGACCCAGCGTTATGTGGCCATGAACCTGTTCTCCTTACAGCTTCCAGCTAAAAAATTATCACCATCAATGTGGATTAAATACTGTATATCCACACACAGACACACATATCATGGGTTTAACTACAAAGCAGGCATTGCTATCTCAAAAATAATTCAAGTAAAAATATGACTTTCTTAGCTGAAGTGTAGTTTTTCCCGTCTCATATCTGCTGCGTCTGTCACAGGACTCTACTCTTTCATATGCACTATGAGGACTAAAATGAGCATGTGTGAAGTGAATTAACTGATTTGTAAAGTTGGTT
Organism: Danio albolineatus; assembly: GCA_903798035.1. Classification (NCBI taxonomy): domain Eukaryota; kingdom Metazoa; phylum Chordata; class Actinopteri; order Cypriniformes; family Danionidae; genus Danio; species Danio albolineatus. The sequence continues at coordinate 25,646 of CAIGQQ010027793.1, forward strand.
GTAGAGATTGGAAGTGTTTCAACTATCCCCGCTCTCCCCCTTGAAATCTAAACATTAACTTGTATTTAAAAAATATGATGCACATTTACATATTTAAATGAGAGATTAGATCTGCTTACAGTGCCTCATTTACAGTGTGTGTCAGAGAAGCCAGTGAGTATAAATACACTGTTTGACCAATTCATACATGCAGCATTTTCACCATTTGGTGGAACTGAGATCATATTTTAAGTAAACCGTGAAGTGTTTGTAAACTGTGCACCCGACCACTGTTTTTAGGTCGACTCGGGTAAGGTTCGCGGGTGCTCCGCCTGTGCACACAGAGACTAACTTAAACTTTTGTGTTTCTCCAAGCTTCAAACATGAGTCTAACTTGAGTCTATGTTCTGCGGCCCGCACCATTTGAGGTAACAAACTACATCGAAAGCCACACCGCTAGGCTATTTACAAAACAAATGACTTTAGGCTATTTATCGAAAACACACATTATTTTACACAACTACGAACACACGTTAACATGTTTGTGTTTATTATTTTACCAATGATGCAGCATGGGGAAATTCCTGAGTGTGCAGTAACTGAAATGCCAACAGGACTGGTCTGTAGACGCACTTCTCTATCGCAGATCTGAGTATATTGATGCCGATTATAAGTCCATGAACATAAACAAGATATTTGACTGCAGGCTTGGAGACTGGAGACGGATACCGCAGATGGCAAACAGGATGAAGACCAGATGAGGAACCAGGAGACACCACACCAGGAGTGACATGGAAGGCACAGGAGATGTAAGTAAACTGATATTTAAGAATCAACACTGACGGTGTATAGGGAGTTTAGTCCTTTCTTTACTAGTGAAGAGGCTGAACACTGTCGCTGCATCCCAGTTCCCATACTTATACTACGCCCTAAAAGTATGTACTTTTTTGTGAAGAAAAATATATACATTTGAGTGTGAAAGAGTATGAGTATGCAAGCTTTGGGTCATACTACTTCCTCGTTAACAGATCGTTGTGTTGCTTAGTTAAGAGTCCTGTCAATCATCCACATTTCTGTCGTATATAAGTTCTTACCTTATTGGAGAAGCAGCAGCAGGAGAATCTCCCATTCACGAGTCTTTCATGTAGAGAAATCTCCTCAGGTCTTTGGATAATTCTGCATTCAGACGTTAATGTCCAAACACGTCTTTATATAAGTTCAGTATTGTTGTTGCAGATGAAATATAACTCAGACAACGGCATTTAAATATTCTCCAGTGGGCTAGATATTCACTAACAGTCATACAAACATCTTTACCAAAGCCTCTCTACTTGACGGTTGGTCTCGCGCATCGGGTGGTGGATTTAGGCATGGGCAATATGGGCGATCGCCCAGGGCAGCATTTTGCAGGGGACGGCACGGGGAGACGGTGCAAAAATAGACAAAAACATGCCCTGGCAAAAATCATATGTGGTCCAGTAAGCTTTGAGATGTGTTTTTCTTTATGCAAGTGTATTAATCCCAAGAGTGGTAATGGGAGAATTAAGATGTTAGTGGCCATTTGGCGTCTTTTGCACGCAGAAGTTTGCTATTCTCTAAGTGCAACTGAAACACCGCTGGTGAAAGCAAACAGATACATGCACACAGAGAATCATTCCTGTGCGCCTCATGGTGTGAATCCCGGTTGTTTACATGCACGACGATGAAATATGCACCACTCATGCGCTGTGAAACCAGATAACAGCCTTTTATGATACTTATGACAAGGTAACAGCTCAGAGGGAGTTTTGCTACTTGACAAAACTGAAGTTGATATAATATGATGATGATGATGATCCTATTTTGACTAAATATGACTATAGAAGCAGAAAGGCTGGATAATGAGGCAGGGAGGTAAGACTTCATTACATTCTCGGCCTTGAGTCAAGTCTAAGATGAACAGATAATTCTATTTATACTATCTAGTTTTATTTATAACAACTATAATTATTTTTAATAAATCAAATTTTTCTTTTGTTCATATTTTACCCAAGATTAGAGTAAAACAACATTTTAGAATGTCCATGTTTAATGGTGCTTTTCTATATTCTATATTAACTAGATGTAACCTTCTAGAACCATACTAAAGCTATACTTCTATAAGCCAACTATTTATAAGCTTGAGGTGGGGGGTGGGGGGATGGGTGCCATTCACAAGGTGCCATTCAAGCTAGCACCGCCACTGCGTGCGTCCATCGTGTTTGTATTTTGTTTACACTTTTCATCCGATTTTGTAGTTCTGATCGAATTCACGTCCAACGCGCAATGCACTGTGGGCAATATCAGCGGTTAGAGTATGGACAGATCCACACTTAAAAAATTGACCGCAAATAATAAACTATTTGGGAATTTTTGGCATACTCTTTTCAACATACTACGATTTGGGACATACTAATTCTATTTTCACATATTATTTTTCACATACAGCAGGGACGTGCAGAGACCTTTTAAGGGGCAAGGGATCAAGTGGAAAATAATAATAATAATAATTGTACTTTAATAAATAAAATATATTAAAGGATATTTCACCCTATTCACCATATACTCACCCTTAAAAAAACAGTTCATTCAAAACCTTGTACTTGTTCCAAACCTATTTGACTTTTTTCTTCTGTTGAACACAAAATAATATTTTGAAGAAAGCAGGAAACCTGTAACCATCGACTTTCATGGTGTTTGTTTTTCCTACTCTGGAAATCAATAATTTCAGGTTTACAGCTTTCTTTAAAATATCTTCTCTAATCTGTAATTCTTTAGTGTTCAACAAAATAAAGAGACAAAGGTTTGGAGCCACTTGAGGGTGAGTAAACGTTCATTTTTGGGTGAACTATCCCTCTTCAATATATTATTTTTTGTTTGAGGTTTTTTTTCTTTCTGTTGAACAAAATAATAAAATATTGTGAAGAATGTAGGACACACTGATATCTACTGACGTCTATAGCTAGCCTATATGTACATGTTTTTATAGCTTCGATTAACATTATATATAATATAACGAATAAATTACTGCAAAAACGAGAGGGGAACATTTTCATTATCAAGCTGTCATTTCTCCATTACATTAGCCCTTAGCTAATAGCCTGTATGCCTATGAATTTGCCTGGGTTAAACTTTAGTTAACATATTACATAGTTGTTAATCAGGAGGATGTTAGCAAGACAAAATAGCCTATTTGCTTTTGAACTTTTGGATAAATATCTGACGTTAAATTTGAGCCTCAGGTAGCCTATTGTTAACCGTTACTCACCTCCATACACTATAGATGAATGACGGATGAATTTACCCTGGCAGTTCTGTCGATCATAGTGTGCTGCTGTTACGGAGGTCAGCTAGTAACACCTGTTTTACACACTCCGTCTGCAGTGTGTGTATGGGCCAGACTGTAAAGCTATGGCCCAGCGGCAGTCCGTGTGCAGTGCGTAAGCTTGCATAAGCGCTGATAGGCGATACTCCACTGTTGACACCCTACTTTTGATGGCGGAGTAAAAATGTGAATAGCGCCCTCATTAGCGCGTTCACCACTCATGTAGTTTTTCTTTCCAAACACCGGTTCGAGGCTTGCTTGGAGCAGGTAGACTAAAACCAAGATATACTTCAAAGTTTATTGTTTGACAGGGAAAGTCATCCTTAAATAGAACACGCATTAACTTATACACATACTATATTATTAGTAGTATTTAAAAACTAATTATTATTCCAGAAAAAAGGGCACTTTCTCTCCAGGAGAAAAAAAGGGCAGGGGCTCAAGCACCCAAAGTAACCCAGGACAACTTCCACCCACAAGCATGAATCCAAAGGATGTCACTGAAGCAGAGTCACCAACCAATCAGGAATGCCGTGTTTCATCGAGGCCAGACGGCGAAGGAAACACAAACAAATGTTGTCTCTTGCTGATCTGGTGCAAATTGATCTTAAGCAGTTAAAGAGAAGCCAAATCTCTGCTTCTGTGGTTTCTCAGGTGTGATTCTAAGATCCAGTAATAAGAGCTAAATTTAATTGGGGACGGTTGTCAACTGATTTTGCACAAGCAGTAGAACTGAGAACCACTGCTCTGAGGTACTCAAAATAACAAACTATCATACTCAATATGAATTGCCTTTCTAAAGTTACTTTAGTATATGCCTGTAAATATTTCTTTACAATATTTAAAATAGGTAATTTAGTCAATTATTTTCTCTGGAACAATAAGCACCCTAGGTTGCACAGTAGTACATTGCAACAGCCAGTTGATAAAAAAGGGTTGGGGCTTCCTGAGCATTTATTTCATTATTACGCCTTCAGTCTGAGACATCTCGCGCACTGGTCCATCCCTCCTGAGAGAGCTCCAGCTTGGTTTATGGTTGAATAAACCATCCTTCTTCCCCTTTCACCACTACAATGTCTATCCATCCATTTATTTATTCATTTTATTTTGTAAATGTGTTATTTTTGAGGCTGATCTGAAAAATA
>CAIGQQ010027793.1:72305-92107 GCA_903798035.1 Danio albolineatus
AGTGAAGCATTGTTCCCTCCTTGTTCCCCCCTTGTTCCCTGTAGTTATAGGGTAAATACAGAATTTGCGGGCTGTAAATTAAAGTGAAGCATTGTTCCCTCCTTGTTCCCCCCTTGTCCCCTGTAGTTACAGGGTAAATACAGCATTTGCTGGTTGTAAAATAAAGCAGTTCTCTCCTTGTTCCCCTCCTTGTCCCCTGTAGTTAAAGGGTAAATACAGCATTTGCGGGTTGTAAATTAAAGTAAAGCATTGTTCCCTCCTTGTTCCCTATAGTAACAGGGTAAATACAGCATTTGCGGGTTGTAAATTAAAGTGAAGCATTGTTCCGTCCTTGTTCCCTGTAGTTACAGGGTAAATACAGCATTTGCGGGTTGTAAAATAAAGTGAAGCATTGTTCCCTCCTTGTTCCCTGTAGTTAATGGGTAAATACAGCATTTGCGGGTTGTAAATTAAAGTGAAGCATTGTTCCCTCCTTGTTCCCCCATTGTCCCCTGTAGTTATAGGGTAAATACAGCATTTGCGGGTTGTAAAAAGAAGTGAACCATTGTTCCCTCCTTGTTTCCCGTAGTTACACAGTAATTAAATTAATATGCTGTAATAGCTAAACCTACAGGCACTCGGGCATGATTGTCCCTCTACCTGTTGTTTCAGTCCCCTGAGAACTTTGCTCATCTTCAGAACAGAAATGAAGACACTTTAGATGAAATCTGAGAGCTTCCTCATCTGTCATAGACAGCAAGAGTCCTGAGATGCTCAAAGTCCAGAAAAGGAACTAGAAACATTGTCAAACATTCGATTTGACTTCAGTGGTTCAGTTGTAATCGAGTTCCAAGAACACTTTGTGTGCCAGAAAATGTTTTTAAAAAAAGCAGCCATGTCCAGAGTAGGAGCTGTTGAACCATAGTGGCTGTTTGTTGCCCCTGTATTCTCTTCATTTGCATTCAGTAGAAGAAACACAAAGAGGTTTGGAACAAGTAAAGGATGATAAATAACAGATTTGTATTTCATATGTGAACTACCCCTTTAATGTTTCTTTAATAAAGGTAAAGTTAAATATTATTACTGAAGATATTGATAAAGAATGGCAGTTCTTGCAATTATATCACATTTGAGATCGACTCTGTAGCTACTTTCACTTTTCATAGAAAGATTACAAATGTGGGAAAAATACGGTAAAATACATACACGGAAGATAGCGGATAGAATGATAAAATACAGTAGAATGAATACGTCAAAAACAGGAGGTTTTACAGGTATGATTTGCATTGCATACGTTGGCACTCACGTTTTAATTCAAAATCCTTTAGACAGCCAAGTGTAAAGTTCATGTAGATGTAAAAGTTTTATCAAAATAAACTGTCAAATCATACTTACAGTTGAGGTCAAAAGTTATAAGAATAATCTGAAAAATATTCTTTCTTTTTTATTAATTAACTAATTAATTTGCCAAAATAAGAGGGATCACACATAATGTATGTGTCACGATTTCAGGTTGGGGAAAGGAGAGCGAGGACCCAATTGCAGAATCAAAATGAGAATTTATTGATAATAAAATAAAACAAACAGGAAAACAAACAACCCCGAGGGGGAAAATATTAATTAAAAAATAAACAAAAAAACAAACCGACCAACTGGACTGGGCTGGCAAAGATCAGGAGCAAGACAGGAGAACACGACAAGACTGGACGGGGATCAACAATCATTGACGACGAACTGGCACAGGACAGCAGACATGAGGAGAATTTAAAGCAGACATGATTAACAAACAGACAGGTGAACATAATAAACTAATAAAGACTTAACAAGGAGGGTGGGGCTAGACAATAAACAGGAGAGTGCATGACACAAGCCACGCACTCACACATGACTAGAACACATGACGACACAAGCACGCGGTGTGTGTGTAAACACACACACCACGTGCTGAACACAACAACAGAGGACTGAACGCAAGACACAAGCACACGATAAAATGAAAACATCCTACCGTGCGCTCACACATAAGCAACGCGCATGCTTCATCCCAGCGCCATCGCAAACTAAACGGAGGCGCCGTGAATGAAGCCGCACGGTGCCGACAGAACAAAACAAACACCAGGACGAGCGCGCGATCGCGAACACGCCCAGACCCCACGCGCCCGTATCAAACGGAAGCGCGCACGGCCCAAGCGCGCCCACAATCCGCACGCATACATAGACTCAAGGACAAGACACAGGACTTAGACAGAGCTAGCGTCCGGGCTCTGCCACAAGACAAGGATTAACAAGACAGGATTGGCAGAACCCTGACAGTATGTTTATAAGTACAGACCTTATAAGAAATACAGAAAATACTACTTTACAAACTGCATTGTAAACAAATCGTATAAACATTTTAAAACTCCTATTATTATATTACAATAATATTAGTGAAATGAATTTAAAAACTAAGTAAATAAAAATGTACACACATCCTCAGATTTCTGCATGCGCAGATTCCATGTGGGTTTACTGCATATATTTCAGACAAAATAGAAAATAATATTTGCATTAAAAAAATCCCTTATATACATTTTATATACCTATAACCATTCTTAACCCTGTTAAACTGGCACAAACAAACAGTCAAATTATTCACATCTTTTGGAACTGAGATGTTTATTCATCCTTCTATCAAGATCCGTTTTTATACTATATACATGTTTTTATACATATATTTTGTATCATATTGATACATCAGGCCTTTTGGTAACTTTCAATATAGCTACAAAATATAATTTGCCCATAGCATTTTGATAAAATAGAACATTTGATGGCAGTTTGTCTCTGTTCATTTTTTACACTAAACATTTTAGTCTTTTTTTATTTCATTTTGTGAGAGGTGTAATAGCAGTTTCAGTCAATTGTTCATGCAAAGACAGACCTTACACCTCTCACAGTATCCATTTGAAAAGTTATTTTGCCCTTTAGGACTCCCATATCTATCATTTTGTTTTGACAAAATGATAGATATGGAACCTGCATACCCCTCAGAAAATGTGCAGTTGCACCCAATTGTGGTACTTGATAAAGGTTTGGCGCAGTAGTCCTGAACCCATGTGGTAATATGGTTTATAGATGAATGGGGCTTTTTGATGCAGTGCCGCCTGAGGGAATGGAGATTACATTTGTTCAGCTTAGGCTTGCAGCCTTGTCCTTTACGCACTGTAATTCCTTCAGATTTCTTCAATCTTTTAATTAGTGAGGTTTGCCTTTAGGCAAATCCACTATTTATTGTCCATACTTATTATTATTCCATCTTCTTAATTCCAGACAAACATTTCAGCGTTTAACTAGTCTCGCAATTTTCATCCTAGACCCTTGAAAGTGAGGTCAAATCATGCAGATTTATCAGGATCGGTATGCTTTGACTTTTATAAGGGGACAGGTTTTTTGGCCCTACAGATTGTATTGACTTAACAATGCGCCAAAATTTAACGCATCATAGCACCAAGTGTGACTTTTGTAGAAATATGAAATTTACAAAATCTGATGAGGTTTGCAACCTGAGTAAGCACATACCCCGCAAAGAGATAAAAGTTGTACCCCTGGGGCGCTTAGACGTCTTAATTTCCCATAGACTTAACATTGCCATTGAATTCCATTATAAATGTCACACATCAATAACATTACATAGCAGTGTTATAAAGACATGGGAGTGGGCTCATTTGAATAGGACAACCAATCAGCGTCATAATATGATTATAAAGTTCTCAAGCCACACCCCCAAACAATTAAAATAACTCTAGTAACTGATTCAGGCAACAGGCGCGTTTGATGCAGGCAACCAAGCACACTCTGTCAAGTTCACTATGTAACCATGCCCATAGCAACAAAACAGAGTACCCTAGCAACCAGTTATCAACAGCTATATCTCAGCATCAGAACATTGTAGAGATGTGGGGATTGGCTCGTTTGCCTCATACTAGAAATGAGACTTTCGATACACTATACATGCTAGCAGTGACTAGTTGCATGCTAATAATGATTAGCTAAGTGTTACAACATACTAGAAATGCTTACTAATATTAATAACCAAAAAAATCTATATTAATTTGATAAAATATTAATTAATAAAAGATAAATAAAAATGTTTCTAAAATATATAGATAAAAAAACATGAAGTAATGCATACTAAGTATTAATATTTGATCAAACAGGTATATGATGCTTGTCTAGTAACTACCTAGAGTACCCTAGCAACTGCCTAGTAACCACCCAGATTACCAACTGCCTAGCATTGACCTACCAACCGCTTAGCAATGGCCTTGTAATGCCTTAGCAACTGCCTGAACTTACTCTATTGCATCACATGACCAACTACTGCATGCACACATCTTATTGGTTGAAACACTGTATCATAAGCTCTACCCTTGTTGACCCAGGAATGCTTAGAACTCTGCAGAATCAGGACGTGCGATCCTGCAAAACAGAGGACTATCGGTAAATCTCTCATCAGTCTCTCAGTCTTCAGCACAGTTTCACTGATGATTCAGGATAATAAACCCAAAACCCAGGATAGAGCGGCTCAGTGAATGTGGTCTGGACTGAGTGGATGAGGCTCATTGTGTCTCTATAGATGTTGTAGAAGATCAGAGTTCCTGCACTGTGATCCACAAAGACTCCTATTCTACGGCTGATTGGCTTTATTAGGAGAAGAGTCTGTCTGTTATTGTGTGTGAATGAGAAATTGGAGGGAGAGCAGAACAAACTCCAGGACTGATCATTATATCCAAACCAACACTCTTCACCTCCCTTCCTCTTGATGCTCTCATATGACACTGATATACACACACCATATCCACTCCAGTCAATCTCCCAGTAACAGCGTCCACACACACTTTCTTTGCACAACACCTGAGTACGAACATCAAATCTGTCTGGATTATCAGGATACGACTGCTTCTCTTTCACACACTTCACCTCTCTGTTCTCCTCAGACAGACTGAGTTCTGTGTTTGCTGTGTTTGGATCCAGTGTGAGAAAACAGGCATCTGAACACAAGAGACATATTTATAATACAACAACACTCACTATAGCTATGTGTGTGTGTGTGTGTGTGTGTGTGTGTGTGTGTGTAGACGTACATTTGTGCAGTCCTGCTGTAATCCTCTGGTGTCCTCCATGATCCAGACTGTAAACACACGCAGACACACATTCAGTCAGTAAACAAACACCATGTATAACACTTATATCTTCACTTCATGTATCATAAGTAAGGGATAATCAATGGCTTGCCATGCGTTAAAGGATTTTAAAATAAATACCTGCTAATATTATTAAGATGCGATTTCATCAGTCCGATCACAGGTGGACAAATAATACATTCCCAGTCACACCTGGAGTGTGTTTCCAGTCACATTCTCAGTCACACGGTTCTTTTGTCTACTTTCTACCACTTCTCTGAAGAGGGAGGATCTGTATATTGGCTTTGTCTTGGCAAAAAGCTGGGCTACCTACTGTACAGCAGAATGTCCGCGATTTACATTTCATAATAAACATACAAATCTTATTAAAGGTATTATATCAATTAAATACGTATTTTCAAGTGTACTCTAGAGTCTTTGAAGCAGCCAAAGTCTATTTCAGAAATCTCTGCTGTTAAATATAGGAACATTTTGCATAATGAAAAAAACATATCAGGACAGGTAGGAGAACATTCTGCTTTATTTATCTTCTTTAACACAAAAGCAATCTGCCTTAATTATGAAACTTACTTTGCGATCTGCCAAAAATACACCTGAGAAAAAAATAATAGGTTCAAATGTCCAAAGACTTTAGATACACCAAAGATTAATTATATATCATGCTTAAACAACACAGATGCAAGAGATTAGATCCAGCAGCACTTCTTGAGATGTTCTGTCTAATATACAGCTTCGTTCGGGGGGAGCCGTTCGCGGAGCTGCTGCTGTCCGCCTGGAGCTTCCAACATTTTTAAAACGCGCTTTTCTTACACACAAACTTCCGATTTGACTTTAAAATAACTACATTTTTGAAAAACTCTTAAAACTTGATTTTGTGGCAGAGTTTTTCCTAAGTATTTTCCTAATTTTATGGATTTTCTGTCTGCCATTCGGTCTGCCCTTATCGGTTTCATGCGCAGCACATGCAAGTTGCTATGGTAACTATGAACGTTTGGGAGAAGCGTGTTTATTTCGAACTGTGATCAAAACTGACTGGAACTACCTGTGCGTTTCAATGAAAATATAGCACACCCTCTAGCCAATCAGAATCAAGAATTTCAACAGACCATGGAATAAATCACTTTAAAACACAAACTGAACAATAAATATAGAACTTGAATGAAGAAAATAAACAAGGGAACTGTGTTTGAAGAGCAGGATACTAACAATCCAACAGGGGCAGATTTATTCAGGAAGCACAGCTTTTACACATGAAAACATCAGAAATTTATGAATAATAATAATAATAATAATAATATATATATATATATATATATATATATATATATATATATATATATACATATTTATATATATACACACACACACACAGCTGAAGTCAGAATTATTAGCTCCCCTTTGATTTTTTTTTCTTTTTTCAATATTTCCCAAATGATGTATAACAAAGCAAGGAAATTTTCACAGTGTGATGTATTGATGTTTGCATTTTGTATTTGAAACAATGGGGACTCTATAGTTCAGAGTATGGATGTCATGATCACCAGCGATCTCTCTCTCTCTCTCTCCTCTGTCAGAGATCGCTGGTTCACACTTCCGGGAACTACAGATCAGCCAGTAATGAACTCCTGTCATGCAACACACACACACACTCCTGCTCCATATCATGACTGATTGCATACACACCACCGGAGGACCGTCATGACTGATTACATTCACTACAAAAGCAGCACACACACTCACAGTCTTCGCAGCAATATTGTCATCTGTTTTGTGACTTGCAACGGCTTTTCTTTGTTCCAGTTTTTCCTGTGTTTCAGACCTTAGCCTTGTTCCTTAATTATTCTTGTCTGCCGTCAGCCTTCTGATCTAATGCCTATTTTTTTAATTACGATTTTGGATTTGCCCCGTGAGAATTGCTATACTGCTTTTTATTAAAAATCTGCAACTGGATCCTCGCCTCCGTTGTCTACGTCACACCATCACGTAACAATGGATGTATGTTGGGTTTTGTTCTGGGCAGTTTTTGGCGAATGCAAAAAAGTAAAGCTGTTGCTCAATACTGACGCTTCGACTCAAGTGTATCTTTTGCAATCAGACATACCACACACAATATGTCTGATAATTTTTTTTTTCTTCTGGAGAAAGTCTTATTTGTTTTATTTTAGCTAGAATAAAAGCAGTTTTAAAAAAATTTAGGAACAATTTTAAGGGCAAAATTATTAGCAGAACTAACCATCGTTATACAAAAACTTGCCTAACCCCTAACCTGCCTAGTTAACCTACTTAAGCTCTTAAATGTCACTTTAAGTTGTATAGAAGTGTCTTGAAAAATATCTAGTAAAATATTACTATAAAATATTATTATAAAGATAAAATAAATCAGTGATTAGAAATTAGTTAATAAAACTATTATGTTTAGAAATGTGTTGAAAAAACCTTCTCTTCATTAAACAGAAAATGGGGGAAAAATAAACAGGGGGGCTTATAATTCTGACTTCAACTGTGTATATGTATATATACATAAGTATGAGGCATTAACAGAATTACAGTGAGTACAAAAAGTTTTCAGACTCTGTTAAATTTTCCCTCTGTTATACTGCAGCCATTTGCTAAAATCATTTAAGTAATTTTTTTCCTCATTAATGTACACACAGCACCCCATATTGACAGAAAAACACAGAATTGTTGACATTTTTGCAGATTTATCAAGTCACAGGATCCCAAGTTCTCAGACCCTTTGCTGTGACACTCATATATTTAACTCAGGTGCTGTCCATTTCTTCAGATCATCGTTGAGATGGTTCTACACCTTCATTTGAGTTCAGCTGTGTTTGATCATACTGAATAGACATGATTATAAAAGCCACACACTTGTCTATATAAGACCTTCCAGCTCACAATGCATGTCAGAGCAAATGAGTATCATGAGGTCAAAAGAACTGCCTGAAGAGTTCAGAGACAGAATTGTGGCAAGGCATAGATCTGACCATGGTTACAAAAACATCTGCTGCCCTTAAGGTTCCTAAGAGCACAGTGGCCTAATAATTCTTAAATGGAAGACGTTTGGGATGACCAGAACTCTTCCTAGAGCTGGCCGCAGAGCTGGCCAAACTGAGCTACGGGGGCCTAAATTTTAAGTGAAATGTGTGGAGAAAACCAGGCACTGCTCATCATCTGTCCAATACAGTCCCAACAGTGAAACATGGTGGTGGCAGCATGGGGGTGTTTTTCAGCTGCAGGGACAGGACGACTGATTGCAATTGAGGGAAAGATGAATGCGGCCAAGTACAAGGATATCCTGGACGAAAACCTTCTCCAGAGTGCTCAGGACCTCAGACTGGGCCAAAGGTTTACCCTAAGCACACAGCTAAAATAATGAAATAATGGCTTCACAACAATTCAGTGACTGTTCTTGAATGGCCATGCCAGAGCCCTGACTTAAACCCAATTGAGCATCTCTGGAGAGACCTAAAAATGGCTGTCCACCAACATTTACTATCCAACCTGACAGAACTGGAGAGGATCTGTAAGGAGGAATGGCAGAAGATCCCCAAATTCAGGTGTGAAAAACTTGTTCCCAAAAAGACTCATGGCTGAATTAGATCAAAAGGATGCTTCTTCTAAATACTGCAAAGGGTCTGAATACGGAGGTCCATGTGATATTTCAGTTTTTTTTTTTTTTTTATAAATCTGAAATAATGTCAACAATTCTGTGTTTCTCTTACTGAAAAACACTGTGTGTGCATTGAGGAACAAAATGAACTTAAATGATTTTGGCAAATTGCTGCGATATAATAAAGAGTGAAAAATTTAAGAGGGTCTAAATACTTTCCGTACCCACTGTAGTATAGTGTGTCCACAGTCATATTGGAGTGATATAAACACAAGTTTCTTTCTAAAAATTTGCTGACATTAAAATAGGATCCAATACCCTGTGATTTTGAGGCTCACTGCAATGTCATGCAAGAGAGCAATTTTCCCCGCCCACCGAATTGACTGACAGCTGCGTATTAACATGTCTGTTTTGTAAGAAGTTTTTTTTCTGGAAGTGAACTAAACCTAAGAACTATTTCCAAATGCTAAAAATATACACTGGTTTGTCTGCTATCTACCTCTAAGCAAATACACGCAAACAAAAACATGAATATGCTCCACATACTTGAGTTTGTCCAGTGTGTAGTTTGGATCCTCCCGTTTTTGGGAGAGCAGCTTGACTCCTGAATCTCCTGGATGATTGTAGCTCAGGTCCAGCTCTCTCAGGTGTGATGGGTTTGAACTCAGAGCTGAAGACAGAAAACCACAGCCGTCCTCTGTCACCATACATCCAGACAATCTACAAACACACACAGTCCATATCACATTAGTTTAACAGACAGACGTCACTAACACCGTCATCTGTGCAGTAGCTGTTTTTTGCTTTAGTTTCAGTGACAAAAGGAAAAGTGATAACAATTTACTTGAAGGGATGTTCATAAGACTGTTATTACACTTTTATAATTATGTCTCGATATGTCATGAATATGAATGAGATTTTATAAATGTTTAAGGCAATTGTCATTAAGTGTCATTAAGTCAGTAATACCCTTATAAGAGAGTTAACATTGTTTGAGATGTCGGTGTTATGACAATTTGATGTTACCAAGCCAACATGAACTTCATAAATCTGTCATAAACATGATTGTCATGAGACCATTAAAATTGTCATGAATATATATTTTTGAACATTTTTTTTAGTGGAACAAATTGAATTTGTCATAAAAATTTAACATAAAAAAATTGTCAGTACTCTGTCAAATAATTGTATAATGGCATCATAAATTTTTTGTGACTTTTAATTGCATTTTAATGACACTTATAAAATTCATTTATAAAGTCCACATGACAATCATGTTTGACAGATTTATGACAAGTTATGTTGTCTTGGTAATGTCAAATTTTCATGAGAAATAAAAATACAAATTACTAACAAACTAATACTAAAATAAACTGCCAATTGGTTAAGCACAATTATCTTGTTTCCAGCCCTGAGGGTTGTACTGTCAGTGCTGGGTTGCGGCTGGAAGGGTACCTGCCGAATGAAACATGTGCTAGAGTAATTGGTGGTTCATTCCACTGTAGTTACTCCTGATAAAGCAAGAAATAGGTTATATTTCATTCTGTGATTGAGAGTAAAGGTAAGTTGGAAAAGCCTGTGACAGTATAATGATTTTGCTGCAGGTGCTGTTAATGTGTCATTGTTGGGGAAGGGTGACGCTGACGATGGTGTGAGGATCCAAGTGCAGTTTAATAATTAAAGTCAATATAGCAGTGGTCATCAGGGGCAACCAGATATATGCAGATAATCAAAAATCGTGGTCTATAACAGGCGGAAGGTCAAAAAGACTGGCGGCAGACAAGGATAAACAAATAACGAGGCTAAGGTCAAAACACAGAAGACAGGAACAAAAGAAACGTGTTGTAGAGTCACAAAAAACAGATAACAATACTCAGCAATGACTGAGCGTGTATGTGCTGCTTATGTAGTGTATGTAATCAGTCTCAGACAGTCCTCCGGTGGTGTGTGTGTGCAATCAGTCGTGATAAGGAACAGGAGTGTGTGTGTGCTGCATGACTGGAAATGTAGTCCTTAAACATGGCTGATTTGTATTTCACGGAAGTGTGTGTGTGTGAGCAAGCAATCTCTGACTGTGGAGATCGCTGGTGATCGTGACAGCCATGCTGCACAACACTGATGACATGATGGCAGCTGAGAGAGAAGAACAGTGTTAAAGCCATTTTTTTCAAATTTACTTCTATTTATATGAAATATTACTTTTGTATTTGCTATTTAATTTGTTGGTTGTAAACGTCATAAAGGTGTGGTAAATACGGCAGTGCAGTACACCAAAAAAAGAAGTGGATTAAAAGTAAAAGTATGAAT
This sequence comes from Danio albolineatus, assembly GCA_903798035.1. NCBI lineage: Eukaryota > Metazoa > Chordata > Actinopteri > Cypriniformes > Danionidae > Danio > Danio albolineatus. Next base: position 83,391 of record CAIGQQ010027793.1, read on the forward strand.
CGGTCACAATTTTGACCATTTCATAATTTTTGTTGGACAATTTTTGATATTTACACTGCCTTATGTTTGCTGAAACTTTTGGGGGAGCGGTTTTAAACTGCCTAAACAAACAAAAAAAAACATTGTTTGGGCCAGATTTACTTCGAAATGATGACAATTTAGTTTGTTGTTTGATTTAATTTAAAATGAGTGCACAAAAACAGTTCTTTCTAGATATGCCCCAAAAATCCTAAAGATCATAAATCAATTATTTTTTGAGCAGAAATATCACAGACACTTAAAAGCAAAATATTATATCTTATAAAGACCGGTTGCCTTTAAATAATGTCACAGAAGGAGGATGAAGACCAGAGCTGTTGAGTATATGACATTATTATAAGGATGGCAGATGAAATGATAATGACAAGAACAGTTTATTGCCACAGATAATGGAGGAGATGGACCAGATGATGCAGAGGGATCGATATAGGAGATAAAGCCAGGTACACAGAGAGATTGGGAGACTGACAACCAGACGAGACCAAGAGGGAACCACACTAGAAAAGAGAGACGTATATACTGGAGATGACAGGAAACCAGACAGGTTAGTAATATTAAGTTAATGCTAGATATCACTGACCATAAGAGTTAGTCCTTCTGTCTATCGATGAGGCCAGACCCTGAGTGAGGATTGGTGAGGGATTTTATGGAGTAGGCATGATGAAGGGGAATGATGTGCAGGGCTGATTAGTACTCAGGTGATGTGATCGGAGTAATTGGAGTGACTGTGAGTAGGGAGAACCTGGCCTGGCTGTTACGTTATCACCTCCCTCCAGGGCAGTCTCCTGACCACCCTCTCTTTTGATGGTCTGGGGGTCTTCCACGACCTCTGAAAGCAGGACATTTGGGATGGGAACTGTGGAACTCTTTAAGCAAGACTGGATATAAAATATCCTTCCTTGGTACCCAAGAGCTTTCTTCTGGACCATATCCTTCACAGTCCACTAAATACTCCAATCTACCCCCACGTTATCTACAATTGATGATTTTCTTTACCAAATAGACAGATCCCTCTTCGACAAGGGGTGGAGGATCTACTATAGGACCAGGTTCTTTGGAGAGAGGAGGGTAAAAGGGTTTCAAAAGTGACACATGGAAGGTTGGGTGAATTCTGAATTCAGGGTGGAATTGTAACCGGTAAGTGATGGGGATGATCCCTTCCTGATGGCGAAGGGACCAACAAATCGGGGACTCGGCTTCTTGCAGGGCTGATGGAGATGCATGTCTCGTGTGGACAGACACACACTTTGACAAAACTCATGACAGGGAGTGTCAGAACGGTGATTATCGGCATAAGTCCTCTGTCTCTGTACAGGCTTCTGGAAATGATGGTCCCAGATCTCCTCGCTCTCCCGTAACCAGTGGTCAACTGCTGAGACATCTGATGGTTCACCTGACCAGGGGAATAGATGGGGCTGGAAGCTGAGTACACAGTGGACGGCTGTGAGTCCAGTGGCAGGTTGACACAAGGAATTTTGCACGTACTCAGCCCAGCCCAGGACTTAGTTCCAGGAGTTTTGGTGACCATGGCAGAAGTTTTGCAGGAATCGCCCCACTTTCTGGTTCTTCTATTTAGCCTGTCCATTGGTTTGGGGGTGGTCTTACGAGAATCTATCTATGATGTCAAGGATGTCATAAAATGCACTCTTAGATTTGACCAGGGGCAATTCAGAATTGACAGGGGTACAAGTTTTCCTGAAGGAAGATGATGAGGAGTCTTCGCCATGGACATTCCTTGCAGCCCTGCACAAACCATTACGTACAATTAAACTGGGAGGAATTATCTGCTCAGGATCACTGGGAGCTTCTTCTGGGCTCTGGAGCCTGGAGAAGGCATCTGCTTTCACATTCTTTCAACCTGGAAGATAGGGGATGAAAAAATGTAATCTCGTTCATCGGGGAGCATGCAGCTCAGAAATGCCTCATCTTTTCACAATATAAGCAAAGACCCCAGTTCAGCTGACGGAGTCTCTCTGCTTTGGTTAATCTACCCTTGTCGAGGATCATAGGTTTTGAGCTGGATTCTGGAAGGGTCTAAGAAACAGGCTGATGGGGGAGTGGATAACTGGTGATACCAGGATTCTCCCTGCTACAGGCTTCCACGCGAGATGAGCAATGAATCGATAACTGGATGAAATTTACCAGGTGATAAGTATCATCATGGTTTGAGATCTTGCCAGTACATTGTCGTCAAGGTGCGCTCATCCCAGAGGCTGGCAGCTGTGAGGGTACAAAATTTTAAAGAATATTCTTGATCTGATGTTGTACCTTGTTTCAAGTGATATAGCTGTTCACCAATTCAATTTAATTCATCTTTATTTGTATAACGCTTTTACAATGTAGATTGTGTCAAAGCAGCTTCACATGAATTATTAAAAATTGAAACAGTGTCAGTCCAGTTTCAATGTTGAAGTTAATTTTAGTTCAGATCAGTGTGGTTTAATATTCACTGCTGAGAGTTCAAACACTGAAGAGTAATCCATCAATGCGCAGCCCTACATGTCCTAAACTATTCAAGCCAGTGACGACAGCGGCGAGAAAAAAAATCTTCACCAAAAGGCGAAAAGGAAGAATTAAAAAAACCTCGAGAGAAACCAGGCTCAGTTGGGCACGACCATTTCTCCTATGGCCAAACGTCTTGTGCAGAGCTGCAGTCTAGGCGCCGGAGGCTGGAGAAAGCTGGACGTCCATTATGGAGAGGCCACAAGTGAGGCCACCGGCTGGTGAACAGGCTGGCCCTTCAGAAACAATGTGAGGATTCGTATGTCACTGAGGTCTTACAGGGATCGGTCTCATGTTCTCCACTCCTTCATAACCACCACAGCAGCTGCTCAGAATACGGCATGGTTCAGGATTATGGAAACCTCAGGAATAATAAAAAACAGACTAACATCAGCACAGATACCATTCAAATTATAATGTCTTTTGGGAAGTGCTCCCACCTCCAATGCAGGGTCTTTCCTGAAAGCCGAGAGATCATGAAATTGAAGCATTAGTGGGATATTGTAATGGTTGCATCTCAAACGCCAGTGAGCATTGAAGCAAAAAATCATTGCACTCCTCCGCCAGGCCTGAGTAGGGCGCCAGATGGGCCATGGGACTGGCATTGACCAGCTGGGAAGAAGTTGTGCGGAAGGCGGAAGTGTTAGTGGTGGTGGAGCGGCTTGCAGCACCCACTTGAGTGAGTCTGCAAGTGCTTGAAATAAATTGTTTGTGCTTATCCTGTCGGTTATGGTCAAGCATTCTGTCACAGAAGGAGGACCAGAGCTGTGAGTATAAGACAGTTTATTATATGGATGGCAGATGAAATGATAATGAAAGAAACAGCTTATTGCCACGGATGATGGAGAAGATGGACCAGATGATACAGAGGGATTGATGAAGGAGATAAAGCCAGGTACACAGAGGGATCGGGAGACTGACAACTACACAAGACCAGGAAGAACCACACTAGGAAGGAGAGACAGATATACTGGAGATGACAATAAAGAGACTGCTAGATATCACTGACCATAAGAGTCAGTCCTTCTATCTATCCACAAGGCCAGACCATGAGTGAAGTACGGTGAGGGATTTTATGGAGCAGGCATGATAAAGGGGAATGACGTGCATGTGCGGGGCTGATTAGTACTCGGGTAATGGTGATTGGGGTGACTGTGAGTGGGGAGAACCTGGCCTGGCTATTACAAAAAAAAATAAAAAATGACCTCAGTGTCTCCAGTTTACAGTTTGGACTCTTCAGTTCATCAGAAAGAAGCTTTACTCCTGAATCCTGCAGGTCATTATCACTCAGGTCCAGCTCTCTCAGGACACAGTTTGAGGATTGTAGAGATGAAAACAAACTCTCACACGACTGAACAGTGAAATTACACATGACCAATCTGAGAAAGAAGAGAAATTACATAAATAGTGTGATTTTTAGTAGTTCATCTGATGTAAATAATAATTATAGTCAATCAATCAATCAATCAATCATTCAATCAATCAATCAGGTGTTTGAACTCAGACCTCAGTATCTGCAGTTTACAGTTTGGACTCTTCAGTCTATCAGAAAGAAGCTTTATTCCTGAATCTTGCAGGTTATTATTGCTTAGGTCCAGCTCTCTCAGGACACAGTTTGAGGATTGTAGAGCTGAAGACAAACTCTCACAGGCCTGAGCAGTGAGATTACAGCACTGTAGCCTGTGTAGAGAACAAAAACAAGCAACAATAATTAGGAGTGTCAAGATTAATTGTTTCTTTGATGCACCGAGATGCAGATGTAGACAATTTGGTATCGGGTAAGTAATAGATAATTACATACGGTTATTAATTACTGAGATAATTTATCTCATATGTGCTACATTGTGGTAGCTTACTATGGCAAGAGGGTGAGCATGAGTAATTAAAATGCTCCAACTACTTAAAAAGCAGACAACTGTGCACAATTCACTGCTTGGGTTTGCTGGACAGTCTTTCACTGACACTGAAGGTACAACAGAACCCAGGAGCCCCTATTTCTCTGCTATAGAGAAAATGAAAGCTGTAATCTCATCTCTGCTCCTAATACTATGGTCCCTTTGACCTGCTGGTGTAAGGTAACGTTACCTCTCCTTGTGGATCCAGCGAGTGTGTGCGCAGCTGTGATACTATAGCTGCAGCCATTGATCAGTGTCACTTATCGGTGAACAGCTATGACAGTTTTAGAGCCAACTGCCAATTGCCAATAAGAAAAGTAAGAATATTTACATTAGTTTATTTGCAATAAATGCTTATGTTGTTTTGTGCCTGTACTTGAGTTTTGTTTGATACATTCAAAAAGAGTGTTTACTTTGAGCCGGTAAAATTAAAGGTATTGTTCATATATCTGACTGCTTGTATTAAAGAGCAAAATTGTATTTCGAATAAAATATATAAATATATTTATAAATGATACATATTAAAACCACTTACACTGTGCTACACATTTAATTATTTATATTTCTAACTTCAAAAAAGTGCCCTGGCTACATACTTTGGAGTAGATGGATAAAATGGTCTTATTTTACAGAAAACCCTTTAAATTGTAAGATGCATGTAACATAATGCATATTTATTATTGTAGTGTTTCATAATTATACAGTAATCACACAAAAAAGTCAGATTTTTTAACTAAATTTTTTTGTTAATTTTAATTGGTTTATGCACTTCTCTTGCATTTTTTATTACTTGTTCTTTTTTTATTTCATTTTATTCCACCAGGTGGCAGTAAAATGAGGAATTTTTTTTTTGAGAAGTGTACTTTTAATGTTTATATTTTAGTTTTTTGCACAAATGACATACCCAAATTTAAAAGCCGCATACACATGCTTACATTGGAATACATTTATGAAAATGGTCTCATTTTATAGAACATACTGTAAACTTTCTAAAAATGTATGTTTTTAAATTTTTTAATTAATTAAAATTTTAAAAATGGCTGTTTTAGTGAGAGACTTATGTATATATCTTTGTTTAGAATTATCCCAGGGGCTTCAAACTGTTTTTTAAAAAAAGCTGAGACTTGGATTTACCATGATAGCATGCATTAGGCAATGACAACTTGCAGATTGCAACAAAAATCTATCAAACTATTTTAAAACTTGAAAAAACTAAATTGGTTGGATACCATTTTTGATAAAATATTGGATCTAGTTTGATCATGGATGTACACAGTCAGTTGAAAATGGATTCATTTCAAAGAAAACAAGACAAGGAAAATGTTGATATAACATTTCACTCAAGTAAGTGTTCAGGGGCCAGACTGATCTGTGTTTTTCATCATGTATGGATTTTGTTTTTCTTGACACGCATGCATAGCAAATGTTTAGTTTTAAGACCATCTATATTTTGATGTGGGAGATCTCAGTTTGTGATTAGGTGACATGCCTTGACATGTCTCTGGACTAATGAGATTGTCAGCTTTCAAAGCATGTCAACGTCATCAGTGATGACCTCATTGTCATAACTGATGGGATGAAAGAATATTTTGAGGAAAACAACCTAGGAAAAAACTGTGATATAGGATTTTAGGGTTCTAACTTTCCGAGGATGGGGAGGATTGGTCAGTTTACATGTGCATATGTTGGCCCATATGTTTTTGCTTATGGTCCTGCTGCTAAGTAGTCACGCTTCATTTTATTTGCAATAGCATATCTCGGGTTAAGATTGGGCTAGAGACATTGACTACATCATTGGCTCAAGTAGACACTCCCCTTTAGTTTAAAAGGATGCATTACTTGATGAAGTCATCACGCGCCGCTGCAAATCATGCCATGTTAAAGTGTTGGATATAGCTGGAAAGATTAAGTTCAAAGCTTTAAAACAATACCATATATGTCTAGGCTTGAGATCAATAACATATGTAATTTTTTAACTGTTTGTGAGGATGTCATATTGGACCCACAGGTGGGTTAGAGGAGGGTACTGTGCGCAAGTGAGTTAAGAATTCTTGTGTTGTGAAGTAAAATATAAAATTGTGTATGGAAAGCATTGTCAATGCACTCTGATGCAAAGAGATATTTAATTGAATGTAGGTTCACACTCCTAACAATAATAATGTGTTAATCTGGCAGTTTATCCCCCAGTCCATTACACCACCACCAGGTGCCTGAATCGTTGATACAAAGCAGGATAGATCCATGCTTTCATGTTGTTGATGCAAAATTCTAAGCCTACCATCTGAATGTTGCAGCAGAAATTGAGTCTTATCAGATCAGGCAATGTTTTTCCAATCTTTTATTGTCCAAATTTGGTCTCCTGTTTGCTGACAGGAGTGGCACCCGGTGTGGTCTTCTGCTGCTGTAGCCCATCCGCCTCAAGGTTGGACAGGTTGTGCGCTCAGAGATGCTCTTCTGCACACCTCGCTTGTAATGAGTGGTTATTTGAGTTACTGTTACCTTTCTATCAGCTGGAACCAGTCTGGCCATTCTCCTCTGACCTCTGTCATAAACAAGGCATTTGTGCCCACAGAACCACCGCTCATTGGATAATTTCTCTTTTTTTGACCATTCTCTGTAAACCCTAGAGATGGTTGTGAGGAAAAATCCCAGTAGCTCAACAGTTTCTGAAATACTCAGACCAGCCCGTCTGGCACAAACAACCATGCCACGTTCAAAATCACATTTCTTTCCCATGTTGATGCTCAGTTTGAACTGCAGCAGATCATGCCTAAATGCGTTGAACTGCTGCCATGTGATTGGCTGATTAGAAATTTGCGTTAACGAGCAGTTGAACAGGTGTACCTAATAAAGTACGGTGAGTGTATGTGTTTTTATATATATGCTTAATATTTTCCAATTCCAAGTCCACCTAGCAAAACAAAATAAGAATGAAGAAAAACAACTGTAGTATATGGGAGCTGTCATTGAGCCTCATTGTGTCATTCAAGCATAATTATGTAAAACACAAACACCGCTGTTCTTCTACTGTCTGTTGTCTAGGGTGCTTTCAGCTTTTTCTGTCTTTCCTCTTCAATATTCACATGAAAAATAAACAGTGCTTCTATGAATATGTTAAAAAGGGCAGTGATTTGCTAAACTGAGTCTTCAGTGCAGACTGATGTGTGTCTTCTGTGATGAATGAATGAATGAATGAATACTCACAGAGCTCTTCTGCAGTTTCTCACAGCTGGTATCAGTCTCAGTCTACCTTCATCTGATGTGTTGAATTTCTGCAGCTCAAACTCATCTAGTGACTCATCTGACATCTGAAGCATGTAGGAGATCGTTGAGCAGTGAACAGGAGAGAGTTTCATATGTGAGTGTTTGTCTGATTTCACAAACTCCTGAATCTCTCTGGACAGAGTCTGATCTTTCACCTCCAGAAGACTTAGAAACAGATTGATGGATCTTTCAGCTGAGAGATCATCATCTGTCTTGATCTTCTCATTAATGTACTGTGTGATTCTCCTGATGCTCTCTGAGCTCCTCTCTGTGTGTGTCAGTAGATCCTGGAAGAGTCTCTGATTGGACTCCAGTGAGACGCCCAGCAGGAACCGCAGGAACAGATCCAGATGACCATTTCTGCTCCTGACAGCTTTATCTACTGCTGAACTGAGGAGTTTAAACAGAAGGTTCTCAGACGCTACCTGTAGATTTTGATTATATGAACAGTTTTCATAAATCAATTTCAGCAGTTCTGTGTTCTTTGTTAAATGGCAGTAAAACACAAAGAAAGCAGCCAGAAACTCCTGGAAGCTGAGATGGATGAAGCTGTAGACTTTCCTCTGATGAATCACAGATTCCTCCTTGAAGATCTCAGTGCAGATCCCAGAATACACTGAGGCGTCAGTGACGTCTATGCCGCTCTCAATCAGGTCCTCCTCATAGAACATCACATTGCCCTTTATCAGCTGTCTGAAAGCCACTTCAGCAAGTTTGACGATCACTCCTCTGTTGGACTGCAGGAGTTTCTCTGGATCTCTCTCTTCATACTTCTGCTTCCTCATGTTGATCTGAAGCAGCAGGAAGTGGATGTACATCTCAGTCAGAGTTTGAGGGATTTCTGCACTCAGATCTTCTTCCAGGAGCTTCTGAAGCACAGTGGAGGAGATCCAGCAGAAGACGGGTATGTGGCACATGATCTGGAGGCTTCTTGCTTTTCTGATGTGGGAGATGATTCTGCTGGCTTGATGCTCGTCGCTGATTCTCTTCCTGAAATATTCCTCCTTCTGAGGCTCA
>CAIGQQ010027796.1:28450-39805 GCA_903798035.1 Danio albolineatus
ATATATATATATATATATATATATATATATATGTATATATGTGTGTGTGTGTGTGTTTATATGTATATGTTTAAGATGTTTTCAAATGACCTAAAATGTTTTGTTTAATCAACAATATTTATTTATCAGGCCTATATATATATTGCTTATAAAATACAATATATTGTTGTTATTATTATTATTATGACTATTATTTTTATTATCATTATTATCACCATTATTATTATCACCATTATTATTATTAATATAACCATTATTATTATTATTATTATTATTATTATTATTATTATTATTATCACTATTATTATTATTATCATCACCATTATTATTATATTTTGTATTATTTTCTGCATTATTTTAAAATGTGTTGGTAATATTTATATTTATATGAATAAATATTTATTTAATATATTCATTAATATTTAATAATTTAATTTATTTTTATTTTTAGTGAGGTTTAATTGTTAATGTGCTTTGCTTATTTTTGTTTTATATTTGTTTTTAATTTTTGTATTTTGATTTTAATTTTAAAAAGTTTATAAAGTTTATAAAATATATGTATTTCCTTAAATTGTAAATATATGTTAAAATATAAAAGTAAATTCAGAATTATTATTATTTTTATTATTTGTAATTATTATTGTTTTTATTATTCAGAATTATTATTGTTTTGTTATTGTATAATAACATTGTTTAAAAGGTTTTCAAATAACATAAAATGTATTTTATCAGGCCTTTGCTTATCCTAGTATAATATGTTATTATTATTATTATTATTATCATCATCACTATTATTATTATTAGTAGTAGTATCATCACTATTATTATTATTATTATTAGCACTGTTATTATTATTATCATCACTTATTATTGTCATCACTATTATTATTATTATTACTATTATTATAATGGTTATTATTATTATCACTATTATTATTATCATCACTATTATTATTATTATTAGCACTATTATTATTATTATTATTATTATTATCACTATTATTATTATCATCACTATTATTATTATTATTAGCACTATTATTATTATTATTATTATTATCATCACTATTATTATTATCATCACTATTATTAGTGTCATCATTATTATTATTATTATTATTATTATTATTATTATTATTATTATTATTATTATTACCACTGATCTTTATTTTAAAATAGTAGTCTTTATCAGTGAACTCAATAACACACCCGGTGCATCTTTTAAATAACAATTCTGCTACTGGAAGCTGAGCTGTTGAATGTAGGATTTAAACATCTGACCTGAGCAGCTGAAACACACACACACACACACACACACACACACACTTCATCAAATCACAAATGCTGAGACATGATGCTCTGTTTGTTCAGACTTTCAGCTGTCTAGATTCACTTCTGCCACCATCCATCACAAATACACTCTCACGCACACAAATTATATTGTTTTTTTTTATTCCTTTATTCCACAATTACAAACAAACAACTCTCCATGGGTATTTAAATTTTTTTCATAGCACAGTATCAGCCGGTGAACAGTAAATAAATAGACAATGATCAACTGGTTTTAGTACAAGCAAATATTTGTAGGCGTGTGTAAACACTATGGTCATACATTCATTAAAGGGCCATGAACCCCCCTCTTTTGGTTCAAGTCTGCCTCAGAATTCTTTCAAAAGTGCTTCCTAATGGGCGTGGAGCTCTGTGGGCAGAGGGAGGAGTGGTCGTGGCCGGCAGTGCAGTGGATTAAAAGGGTAGTGAACAACTGTTGTCAGTCGGCTCACAAAATGAGACACAAACCATGAGGAGAGCCATGATTTTATAGTTTACAAAGTTAAAATGCAAAGAAATAAACAGTAATTTAATGTCCTGCTACTTTTGTTATTCCTAATTTCATATACACATAAGTTCTACATTAGTTCTGTCATTATAAAGATAATGGTGTTTATACAAACTCAATAAATGAGGAGGACTTCTCTCCTCCTCAATCCCCGGGTCTGAATGCAGACACAGAGGACAGCAGTGCAGTAGGTCTCTCGCCCTGTCTATTCCAACCATTAACCCTGCCGGTTATCTGATGGAACACGGCAGCACGGATATAGGCGATGTGTCTCAATGGCCGCCTTCAATTCTAGTACAGCTCTCCCAACAAAAATGCTTGCAAACCAACAGCTTTGCTATGTCGGCCAGGACAGAACATGCAACAAAACCCATGGATCATGGAAACAAACACGTACAACCCGTGCTGTGCAGACGCTATCTCACCCAGTCATTGGGTCTCACTGCTTGGCAAGTCTGCCTTGCCCTCGGAAAGCACATGCGCTTATGAATGATTCAGAAGCAGGGTCTTCTTATAGGATAAGAAAACTCCTCTATGAATAATAATGAGAAACCGACGCGTCATCACTCCACTAGCAGATTCGCAATACGTCACAGATTTTGATCCAGCTCAAAAATTATTCTAAACCCGGAAGATGAAATTAGCTGACAAACGCTCAAAATGATCCAGTTTTCCCACAATTAGAGTTAACAGATGCTAATGTTGTCTTAACTGATGCTAAAAACATACTGTACACAGTAGTACCAATTGTTTGATAAACAAATCTGTAATAATTGGGTTAAAAACAGACAACATGAAAAAATAAAGATGAACTAACCTCAATTCCAGTCATAACAAGAAGAAAAAACGAACGTAAATCAAAACCACCTATTCGCTTCTCCCGCTCAACTTCGTCGTGTGCGGAGTGAGCTCTGATTGGTTAACATCTTTCTCCCGCTCAGCTTAGCTGTAATTGCCCGGTGTGCTGCGTCAGCTCTGATTGGAACCTATTAAAATCATGCGCACAAGAACATATTCTGAATAAAAATCTAAATAAATTAATATATAAAATTGCAGCCTTATGTGTTTTAGAAATTGCATGTGCTTAAATAGTGTTTTTTTTTTGTGATTAACTGCACAGCCCTAATCCAGGGTGTCAAGAACCTTTAACACAACACTCACTTTCATTAGAAAACAACCAAGCAGACAAGCCCCGTTTACATAGACTTATCTTTCGTCTTTCTCTTTTGATATATAGATTAACCATTTCCCTCAGTGCTTTTTAAAAGTTTCTAGTTGTAGCCTCAGTCATAAAAAAATTATATTGTAATCAGTGTCAATGAAGGCGGCACTGGTCCCGGCTGGGTCAGTTGGCGTTTCTACGTGGAATTTGCAGAACCATTCATTCACTGCATAGAAATACTATTGCATGCTCTCTTTTGGTAAATACTGTAAACATTGTTTCATCATCTGACACCCGTCTCCATATAAATCACAAATCATCAGCTCTGATGTTGTAAACGGCTCCATTATGTAAGCCACAAACATGAGCTCATCTGTTGTCTTTTATTCCTCTAGAATAGATGATGTTTGGAGATTCAGGCGACGCCTGGAAGAGAAAAACCCAATCATTTCTGACACTGCATCTCTATACTGCAGTATGTGAGTGTACTCTTTGCAGAAATTTGGACTTGCTACATGTATATTCAACTTTATATAAAAAGCAAGGTTGACACAGTGGCTCAGTGGTTTGCAGTGGTTTCATTCCGTTGTGGCGACATCTGAAATAGAGACTAAGCTGAAGGAAAATGAATTAATACAAATGATACATACATTTAAATATCTATGCAAAAAAACCCCATTTCTATGCATTTTCTATACACACTATATTTTTTACATTTGTGTGTGTATCATTTATTCATTCATTCTTTTTTTTTACCGCTTTCCAGGGGCCGGGTCGCGGGGGCAGCAGTCTTAGGAGAGAACCCCAGACTTCCCTCTCCCCAGACACTTCCTCCAGCCCCTCTGGTGGGATCCCGAGGCGTTCCCATGCCAGCCAAGAGACATAAGGTATGTTTCCATCCAGCTATTTTTATTCGTATTTTGGATCTGCGCATAAAAAAACAATTGATGGAAACGGCATGATGCGCATACATTTAAAAAATGTGCATAAAAAATGTATGCGCATAACTGAGTAGGACAAACTTTTTATTCGATATGAAACGATGCGCATAAACTGCGATGGAAACACTTTTACTGCATAAATTCCAGTATGCGCATTGAAAAAGGTCATGTGATTTTGTTATAAGAGATCATGTGATGATAAAAATGTGTGTGAATGGACAAACCAGCAGGCTAAGAAACATCGTAAAACATCTGAAATGTTGTTTTGGTCATTCTAAAACGCCTTACCGTTTCAGTAGTTGTGTTATTATATTATTAATGACCTCCAGAATCAAGAGCGTCTGTGCTTCGCTTCAAACGCTACTGCTAGTTCACTGCCTGTCAGGATTGCACAACCCATTTATTAAATGAATAGAAGATTGACGCAGCTTCTCCTACTGCAGCAAATTACGTTTTTACTGTTGATATTTGGCGCCAGTTAATCAGGAAGTGGCGATTTTGTCCGCTTTGACTGGTTTGATGGAAACGCTGCTTTATTCGCACGTCTTTTATGAGATAATCCAGTTTTGCACATAAAGTTTATTCGCATTTTTGGATGGAAACATAGCTATAGTCCCTCCAGCGTGTTCTGGGTCTTCCCCGAACCCTCTTCCCGGTGGGACATGTCTGGAACACCTCCCTAGGTTGGCGTCCAGGAGGCATCCGAAACAGATGCCCGAGCCACCTCAGCTGACTTCTCTCGATGTGGAGGAGCAACGCCTGCACTCCGAGCACCTCCCGGGTGTCAGAGCTCCTCACCCTATGCATAAGTGTGCTCCCTGCCACCCTGCGAAGGAAACTCATTCCGGCTGCTTGTATCCGAGATCTTGTCCTTTCTCTCATGACCCAAAGCTCATGACCATAGGTGAGAGAAGGAACATAGATTGACCGGTAAATCGAGAGCTTTGCCTTTTGTCTCAGCTCCGTCTTTACCACAACGGACCGGTACATCGACCGCATTACTGCTGCCGCTGCACCAATCCACCTGTCAATCTCACGTTCCATCCTTCCCTCACCCGTGAACAAAACCCCAAGATTCTTGAACTCCTTCACCTGGGGTAAAGACTTTTTCCTCCAACCTGAAGATGGCAAACCCTCTTTTTCCGGTGGAGCACCATGGGCTTGGACTGTGTATCACATATACACAATGAATATATTATTTATACATAATATATATATACGTTTTTTATTGCATGCAATTAATCTCAATTAATCTTTGCCCAGCACTAATTTCTTTTATCTTTTTTTTAATTTATTTCATTTTTGTTTAAAGAAATATGATCATTTTGTTAATCTTGAAGCTCATATCTCTTTTCAAACAGACATTCACTATAAAAACACACAGACACAGACTGACAGGAATGTTGAGGATGCATTTTTACCAGTTTGCGTCATGTAGTGAAAGTTAAGAGTTTCCTCATCATTAGACTCACGTCTGGCTCTCTGATTAGAGCTGTGAACCGTTCCTGCGTTTAAAGCATTGGGTGAGAAAGGCCTTCGCAGCTGTGTAACCTCTGTGTTTGTATTAAAGCTCGGCTTTGAGCTGCACCTGAGGGTCAAAGGTCAAACCCTCCATCAGGGTGATTGAAGAGGGTCAGACGTCCAGATCACAGAAAGTGGGAAACTTTCAGTCCAGCATCACATTGATCACTGCCAAATGCTGAAAGAGCTCGGGCTGGTCTGTTTCCTTCTGCTTGATTGCCACCCGGGGCACATTTTTTATCTCCAAAATAAAAAAAATCATAGTTAGAGAAGATTTAATGCTGCGTTTGCTGTAGGGCTGCACGATACCGGGAAAATATGCATTGTTGTTGTATTGCAATGATGATATTACTTAAGGTATAACATTTCCCTAGAAGGCGCCACGGTAGCATAGTGAGTAGCACATTCGCCTCGCAGCAAGAAGGTCGCTGGTTCGAGCCTCGGCTGGGTCACTTGGCATTTTTGTGAGGAGTTTGCATGTTCTCCCCGTGGTTGCGTAGGTTTCCTCTGGGTGCTCAGGTTTCCCCCACAATTCCAAAGACGTGGAATAGGTGAATTGGATGAGGCTAAATTGTCCAAAGTGTATAAGTGTGAATGAATGGGTACAGATGTTTCCCAGTAGTGGGTTGCAGCTGGAACGGCATTCGCTGCGTAAAACAAATGCTGGATAAGTTGTCGGTTCATTCCGCTGTGGTGACCCTGGATTAATAAAGGGACTAAGCCGAAAAGAAAATGAATGAATGAATGAATTTCCCTTGAAAAATGTCCTGCACAGCGGCCAGTGGTATTTTGAGCTATTCTTCTAGCAGAATAGTGTACAGGTCACTATGTGGTGCTGGTGGAGGAAAACCTTTCCTGATTCACTCCTCCAAAACATCCAAAAGTGCTCAATAATATTTATATCTGGTGACTGTGCAGGCCATGAGAGATGTTCAACTTCACTTTCATGTTCATCAAAGCACTCTGTCACCAGTCTTGCTGTGTGTGTTGGTGCATTATCATCCTGATATATGGCACCACCTTCCGGATACAATGTTTGACCCATTGGCTGACATGTTTCTCCAGAATGGGTCAGTAGTCCTTGGCAGTGATACGTCTATCTAGCAAAAGTATTGGGCATGATATTCCAGCCCAAACCATCACTGATCCCACCCCCATGCTTCACTCTGGGCATGCAACAGTCTGGCTGGTATGCTCCTTTGGGGGTTCTCCACACTGTAACTCTCAAGACAGTGGAGGTGGACTCATCAGAGAACAATACATGTTTCACATTGTCCACAGCCCAAGATTTTCCCTGCTGGCACCATGAAACCCATGTTTGGCATTGGCACCAGTGACTAAAGGTTTGGCAACAGCAGTCGGCCATCTATATTGACCCAGTGGAGCTCCTGACCAACAGTTTTGGTGGAAACAGAAGGATTAAGATGTACATTTAATTCTGCAGTGAGTTGGGCTGCTGTGGCTTTATGTTTTTTGGATAAAATCCTGGTTGGCACATGCCTTTCACACAGCTTCCTCTTGCGTCTACAGTTCCTCCTATTGGATGTGGTTCTTCTTGTTTGTTTGCTGACGTTATGCTGAACACTGTTGCTCTTGATTCTCACAAAGACTTGCTGTCTTGGTCACAGATGCGCCAGCGAGACGCACACTAACAATTAGTTTTTTTTTTTTTTACTCTGATTTGTCACTCATAATGTTGTGTGTGTTGCAATATCTAAAGCAAAACTGTGCTGTTACTCTGCTAATTAAACCTTCACACTCTTCTCTTACTGGTGGAATGAAGATCAATGAGAATTGGTCACCAAGCTGCTCAGATTTATCCATGAAACCTTAACCTCAGTTTCATTGTCCAACACCCTGTGTATATATCTTTTTTTTTTTTTTTTTTAGAAATAAAAATGAATATAAATTTCTATATTTGATTTTTATAATAATTTATTTATTATTTATTTATGCATTTATTTAATTATCTAATATCAAATTTCCATTTCAGTTTATAGTACTTAAAGGGGTGGTCCCAGGGCTTAATTTGTGCCAGAACATTCCGGATCCAGCACCTCTGAAATCTGATCTGGCACCTCATTTTACAGATCGTCCTCAACCGCCCTCCTCGCCCATCCGATGTTCACGTTCACTTTCTTCCGTGACTCCCCAACCCTCATCACTTTCGTCCGCGACATCCACACCCCTCCGCCCCCTCTTTACTTTCATCCACGACACCTCTTCATCCTTGGGTAACATGCCGGATCCGTTACCCCGATCTGTTCCGGGACCTCGCAATTCACAAACTAAGCACTGGGTGGTCCAGAGTGTATTTTTATGGCTTGGTTGTGTTTATAAGATGCAAAGCAGTGTGTGCTTATGCTTCACCTGTAGAAAATCACGTTATTTTTTCATATATCATGTCTTTGATTATATACAGCTACTCGGCTAACATAAAAAACGACTGTCATATTTCCTAGTTCCTCTGAAAGGCCCGGCCTTAAGAGGCTTATGTTCACACAGCTACATTACACATCAACTAAAGTTTCAAGAGTTCACACTTAGCTGATGATTGATAATAAAGCGTATTTGGCATGCTGTCCCGGAGAGAGCCCTGAGCTCAGAATATCCTCAAGCCCGGGGCTCCCTCCCGTTTAAAGGGCGAGAGGAGAGTTTGAGCTCAGGTAAGTCTCGAGAACTCCCCCCGCTTATGAACGTGCTGAGATGTATCTGACTAGAGTTGCCTTAAGAGGCTATTTAAAGTAGTCAATTTACTTATGTTGTATGTTTTTTGGATGGTGGGAGGAAACCAGAGAACCCGGGGAAAACCCACGCGAACACGGGGAGAACATGCAAACTCCACACAGAAACGCAGACTAGCTCGGGAAGAGGCCGAACCAGCGGCGTTCTTGCTGTGAGGCAACAGTGCTAACCACTGGGCCACCGTGCCGCCCTATCAGAGAAGGGGAGGAGTTGGGGTGGAAGGGGGGATTCCTCAAGACGAAGATGACCGGAGTAGAAAGCTCTGGTAATTTATAGTGTGTCTGGATTCGTCTGATTGGTGCAATATGCTGAGCTGATGTGGTACCAGCTGTGTTCAATCATAAGCACGTGATCCTCTCAAAATTTAGTTTATAAATAAACCCCACTTAAAATATGATAATGTAGTGGGCCACGCCTTTAGTAAAGCTTTGCTAAATAAAAAGAACATTAACCAAAGAAAAGTAATAAAAATGACCAAATTACTACACAAACAAACAAACAAATAATAAATGAAATAATGAATGAATGAACGAATAATTCAATCTATTAATAAAAACTACAGTAATATCTCAGTGATATAGAAATCTTCAATATGATGCACTTGTGAGTCTGAATGCCAGCAGTCGACATATGAGTGAGGATGAATATAGTCTGAGTTCAGTATAAAGCGCAGTTCTTGCCACACAGAGCCCTATTGAGTGCACTTGCTCAGACTGTAGATCTGTATTATCTCAGCCCTCGTCTGCCTCCTCCTCCTCTTGCTGCTGCTGATTGTAAATGAACACATTGTTCTGCTTTTAGATCTGGATCTTGAGAAATGTCTACTCGTCTGACCACAAATCAAAAGGGGAGCATTTCGTCATTTGGCAAAGTCTGAAAGCCGCAGATGTTTCATTTCAGTCCTATAAGATGGTTATCGGCGTGGCCGGGACTTTCGAAACACTATCTGATTTATTATTATAACGTTATTTATTTTGTTTTATTCGCAAGAGAAACATTTCATCAGATTTAATGCTGCGTGCTGGATTGCTGTGCATTTAGTAGAGTATAAATAACTTATTAATCTGATGTCTGTCTTTAATAATAATAATAATAATAATATTGTTCGTTTAGTGAATTGTCATATTTTGTAATACAGGAATCAGGTTTGTACAGTTTGGATTGTAGTGCTGAGAAATGATTAATTGATATTTATCACATTCAAGATAAATAATTTAATTTAATTTGTATTGTATTGTGTATATTATGTGTGTATGTATGTGTATATATATATATATATATATATATATGGGGCGCCACGGTGGCGTAGTGGTTAGCACGTTCGCCTCACAGCAAGAAGGTCGCTGGTTTGAGCCCCGGCTGGGTCAGTTGGCATTTCTGTGTGGAGTTTGCATGTTCTCCCCGTGGTTGTGTGGGTTTCCTACGGGTGCCCCGGTTTTCCCCACAAGCAAGGGCGTAAATCTGATTTAACACTAGGGGGGGGACAATAAATATAAATTTTCCCTTGAGCGATTTTTTTGAGGGCGACACAAATAACACAGTCAAATTGTACATATAAAGATATGTTCCCACAGTTAAACACTTTGGCTCATTATGGTTATTTTTTTTCTAAGTTTTTCTCAGGTTCAATCACAGCAGATTTTTCTTCAGATTATTTATGTTGTGTGCGGTCAGCAGACTGACTCCTGAAGCAGAAGAAATGCAGGAAAAGTTTTTTTCTAAACTCCTAATAACTCACTTGTTTACATTACACTTGTTAAATCAACAGATCATACTGTAAATATGTGAGCCTGTGAGGTTCATCTGCTGAACAGCCACAACACTAAAAACATTAAAAGAAATGCTCATCTAAATAAAAACCCTCATTATCCCTTCACCCCCTTACTTGACACTGTACATCTGACTGACCTGCTCTGCTGGCCCTCAATATTTTCCTTCTCCTTTGCCTGTGATTGACATTAGTATTGTATTATTAGTATTAGTATTTTATCACTGTGACATTAGTATTATATGCAAATAATTGATGAATGAGTCTGTATCAACAATATTAAAGAGAATCGCTTTATTTTTAAGTGAATTAAGTACCCTCCTTACTGGCGATCATCTAAAACTGAGCTGCAGCCGCACACCTGAATGTGTGTGCGCACATAGTCGGAGAGGTGAACCCGGGAAAGTGGACCAAACCACTGTCAGGAAGAGGAGGGGGAACTCAACATTTTCTAAACGCATTTTAAATGGGAAATGCTTTTTTTTTTTTTACTACAAATACAATTATTTTAGGTATTGATGCATATATTTTTCACAATACAGAGTGCAATTTTTTAAAAACTTTTTTTTTTGGGAGTGGGGGACAACCCTCGGATGGAAGGGGATATGTCCCCCCTGTCCCCCCCGGGATTTACGCCCCTGCCCACAAGTCCAAAGACATGTGGTATAGGTGAATTGGGTAGGCTAAATTTTCCGTATAGTGTATGAGTGTGAATGTGTGTGTGTGGATGTTTCCCAGAGATGGGTTGCGGCTGGAAGGGCATCCGATGTGTAAAAATATGCTGGATAAGTTGGCGGTTCATTCCGCTGTGGCGACCCCGGATTAATAAAGGGACTAAGCCGACAAGAAAATGAATATATATATATATATATGAAAATTGACTGGGATATACTTGCATACAAGAGAACATTTTTCTGCAGCACAGAGCATGTTTAACTTTATCCAGAAGTTCATAATGAGTGAGTTATAATGTAGACAAAATATGTCTCCTTTTTCTGTTTTGACAGTGAAATCAGTTCCTGAGCAGAATATTTGTGTGTGTTGTTTCCTTCCTGAATGAATCTGGTTAACCTGCGATTTAGTGATCCGTTCATAAACACATTCAGTTGTTGCTGTTTTGTAATAAATCAGCCGTTTTGAGCAAATTGAATGATTGAGTGAGTCATTCATTAGGATTGGGTTGTGTTTTAGAGGTTTTGTGTTTCCAGTGTTTTCCTCTGATATTCATCCAGCTTCTGCTTGGCCTCCACATACAGACTGATCTCATGTGTTTGAGCTCCAGGCTGGAAATAAAGAGAGTTCAGCTGAGTTTTGTTTTGTTTTGTTTTGTTTTGTTTTATTTTATTTTATTTTATTTTATTTTATTTTATTTTATTTTATT
>CAIGQQ010027803.1:0-15199 GCA_903798035.1 Danio albolineatus
TTCTGCAAATATTTATTTATATCTTTTCATTGGACAACACTGCAGAAGTGACTCTTTGACACAATGAAAAGGAGTCAGTGTAAAGTTTGTTTAGCAGTGTAAATTTAGTGTCCCCTCAAAATAACTAAAAATACAGCCAATAATAGCTGAACCCCTGGCAACAAAAGTGAGTACACCCCTTAGAATTTTATTTTAAAGTTAATATTTTGTGTGGCCACTATCGTTTTCCAGCACGGCTTTAATTCTCTTGGACATGGAGTTGACCAGAGCTTCACAGGTTGCCACTGGAATCCTCTTCCACTCCTCTATCACAACATCACCAAGGTGGTGGACGTTTGACACCTTGTGCTCCTCTACCTTCCTTTTCAGGATGCCCCAGAGGTGTTTTAAGGGGTTTAGGTCTGGAAACATGCTTGGCCAGCCCATCACCTTTACCCTGAGCCCCTTTAGCAGGCCAGTGAGGTGTATTTGGGGTCATTATCATCCTGAAACACTGCTTTATGGCCCAGTTTCCAGAAGAAGGGGATCATGCTCTAGTATGTCACCTTACTTGTCAGAATTCATGTTTCCCTCATTGAATTGTAGCTTCCCAATGCCAGCAGCACTCATGCAGTCCAACATCATGACACTCCCACCACCATGTTTAGCAGTAGACAAGACACACTTGTTTTTGTACTCCTCATCTGGTTGCCACCACACACGCTTGACAACATCTGAACCAAATAGTTTTATCTTGATCTCATCATACCACAGGACATGGTACCAGTAATCCTGGTCCTTAGTTTGAAGGTCTGCGGCAAATTGTTTGCGAGCTTTCTTGTGCATCGTCTTTAGAAGAGGCTTCCTTCGTGGACAACCATGCAGACCAACTTGGTGCGGTGAGAGGCATACGGTCTGAGCACTGACAGGCTGACCTCCCATCCCTTCAATACCTGAAGCAATGCTGGAAGCACTTATCCGTCTTTTTTCAAAGACAATCTTTGGATGTGACGCTCAAAACGTGCACTCAGCTTCCTTGGCTGACCATGGCGAGGCCTGTTCTGAGAAGAACCTGTCCTCTTAAAGCATTGAATGGCCTTGGCCACTGTGCTCAGGTGCACAGTTTCACAGTGTTGCTATCTTCTTATAGCCTATGCCATCTTTATGCAAAGCAAAAATGTGTTTTTTTAGGTCTTCTGAGAGTTGTTTGTCATGAGATGCCATGTTGAACTTTCAGTGGCCAGGTTGAGTGAGTGGAAAAGCTTTTATACCAAATTTAACTCACCTTCTATCTGGAAACACCTGAGACAATGTAAAACGAACGAGCCACATGACACAGGGTAATGAAAATGACTAATTGTGCTCAATTTGTACATTTTCACTAAGGGGTGTACTCACTTTTGTTGCCAGGGGTTCAGCTATTATTGGCTGTATTTTTAGTTATTTTGAGGGGACACTAAATTTACACTGCTAAACAAACTTTACACTGACACACATACACTCATACCCGGATGCAAAAAATAATAGAAGGAAAAGAAGAGTTTGGTAGAGAGCGGATGTAAAACCTAACCAAGCGAACCAAATCATCAGTTCACCCTTCAGTTTCTTAGATAAGGTTATCTATCATTTAACATGATTGGCAGATCACACACCAGTTCACTGATGGACCTGGGGATGTATACGTGCATTCCTTAGTTCTGTGGTGAAACCCCTCTGTGAGGCTGGATTTCCACGTGAGTTCGCTGGTGGCTGCTTTGTCATTGAAGTGACATATCTGAGGCTGCTTATGAAGTCCTGTAGTTCAAGTTTACTAGACTCTCGATGGAAAGAAAGAAGAGTAAAAAGAAGATTGGGAGTTTAAGGCTGGTCTCATCCCATGTCCGAGTCTTTGCCGAACTGGACCTGGACAAGAGTTGGTTCTCCTGGAAGCAGAGCAACTCATCTCCTCAACAGCTGTTGGTGCTAGTTACTTCTTCTACTGCTCTGGTACAACAGATTTTTGGGGTGATGGGTTTTTAACCATCCATGTTTCCAGCCCCTAATAGAGCTGGATCAATGAGGCATTGTTCGTGGATCTGCTTCAGAGTCACATTTCAGCATATACAGTTTTCCTGTGACTCACTCACATGGGCCATGGTGCTTAGAAGAATAGTTTTAAGCATACTTTTATAACGGGAACATGATACATTTTACATATCTATAATTAAAAGACATAAAAGGGAAAATGACTTCACTCATTCATCTCAAATAAGATACACATAATGGTACATTTGTGATAAATGCATTGTTAAAATATACAGGATTCAGGGGTCATACAAGAGCACTAAAACAACATTTTATTAAAAATCCACTAACATTATTTTGAGGATGACCTGATGAACTTTAATGTTTGGGGAAAGTTAATCAAATTTAGAGTGGATTTTGGTTCTCTGTTTTGGACCAAAGTCTGTCAATTCTTTACATCAAGCACAAGCTCTTTGTTAAGGAAAGGGTTCTTGTGACAAGGTAACTATTCGTCTTGAGTTAATTTGATCACAATAGTGGGTCTGATGACACATAACTGATGATGAACCAGTCACGAGGCTGATAGCTTCAAGAAATCCGCTTTCCAGATTCCAGTCTCTAACTAAATAGCTCTTGATCAAGGTGATTCTGATCACAGGTGTCGACCTGGTTATCAGTGTCTGCATCGTTAAGTCCCTACAAAGTAAATGACTAGTTACTTAGTTTTAGTTTCTGTTTTAAAGCCATTAAAAGGAATAATACTTTTGATTACCTGTTGTATATTTTTGCCATTTATTTTTAGCGGAAGAGGTCAAAGTGTCTGCTTTTGGGTAGGGGGAGACAATTTTATGAATTGTAGTTGGAAACAAAATTTTGTATATAAATACACACACGCCAATGTGGCAAGAAAATGTGTAATGCACTCAGAAAACTGCTACATTTCACATTAACTTTGCGAATGTTGTAATGTGTATAACTATAGTGTAGTATTCTGGAGTAACCACAAGGGGTCGTTATTGTATTACCAGTGTTGTGTTCTTCCCTGTAAGCCAGTTGAAGACGAGATACGATGCAGGAGGCATGCGGTGTAAATGTCTGAGGCTGTAACTGATGTAAACAGAAAGTAAAGATTCGTTTCAACTCAATACATGTAGTAGACTGATCTTTATTGAAGATACTACAAATAGGAAAGTGGACATGATGATCCAGACTCAAATGGGCCATTTGACAATGAGGTAATGTTTGTGAGTTAACTACAAGCTACTGCAGTTACACATAGCAGTTAGTTTCGGGCCTTTAGAAGCTTCTTAACATGTTTTTAATCTGTTTAATCAGATGTAAGTCATCTTGACATGGTAACTACATTCTTTACTACAGCCATAATCCATGGTTACTAAAATAACTTATATGTTGTGAACTGAAACTGATATTCTCTGATTGGCTACAAAGGTCAAAGCTACAAAACAAATATTGTAATTAGAGGTATTTGATGCGCCAGGAACCATGATGCTACAAACGCACAGGAATGTTTGTGGCATCTGCTCTCCAGCATGTACCACACTGAATAAAAATAATGTTGGTTCTTTGGCCTGTTGTGCCTGGTGATTCAGTAGTGTAAAAAATAGTAAAGTAACAAAAAAAGTGGCATATTCCAAATGAATCTTACTGCTTTTGGGGGTAAATAATACATAACGCATTAATAATTCTGACACTCTTGTTGCAGGACAACAACACTGACACTGCTAAATATAAAAAAGAACAAAATTCATCTTCTGAACTTCAAGACACTTTTACCACATTCTGAGTGAAGCCCTGTCCAATCTCAAGACGGCAGACCTGACCCATCTCCACTTTACGAGCGAAGCCCTGTCCGATCTCAAGATGGCAGACCTGACTCATCACCACTTTACGAGCGAAGCCCTGTCCGATCTCTAGATGGCAGACCTGACCAATCACCACTTTTCAAGCGAAGCCCTGTCCAATCTCAAGACCGCAGACCTGACTCATCACCACTTTACGAGCGAAGCCCTTTCCGATCTCTAGATGGCAGACCTGACCCATCACCACTTTATGAGCGAAGCCCTGTTCGATCTCAAGATGGCAGACCCGACCTATCACCACTTTACCGGCGAAGCCCTGTCCGATCACAAGAAACTGATATTGCTGATATAATAAGACCACTTTAGAAACACATCGAAAAATAGACATCAAGAGCAAATATTATAAATGTTTACAGGGAGGATGTTTTAGATTGTGCAGTATGGGCATTTCAGAGGCAGAAGTTTAATGCAGAGGCCCAGATTAATGTTGCATTTGTTGACATTCAAGGTAAAGGGGAACGATATGTAGATGAGGGAGGTTCCAGACGCGAGTTCCTGCACATTTTATTGAATGATATTCAACAATGCAAAATATGTGAAAGCCCAGAGGAATCCCACTCATTAGCTCTACATGGACATGGTAAGTTAGTTTTACAGTTACTTTGTCTTAAAGGTGCAGTAGGTGATCTGCCAAAATGCTAACCGCTTAGCATATTATCTTTGGACGGCGGGGAGGGACTGTGATTCAAAGCCACGCCTCCTGAAATTGTGAATGCGCACACCGCGACATGACAGCAGACAACCCACTAGTTCATGTAAGTAAGTGTTTGGCCGGCAGCGTGCAGGAATTACACTTATTACTAAGCAATACTTAATGCTATTTCAGAGCGAATATTCAGAGTAGCTTGGTAAACAGTATAGGAAGGCTGTCATTGTTTAAAAATGAACCACTGTAAATATAAAAGCAACTTCAGCTCAGTAAAGCAGGCTGGGCAGAATATCGCTATTTACTGATGTTTTGTTGTTAAACTAAATAAAAATCTACATTATCGATGCTGTTAAAGGACCTTATGAAACTGAAAATAGTCACATCAATCTTTTGCCAGGAGATTTCAGTGGCTAAACAACACGTCTGTGCATATAACCCATTCGTAACACAACACAATCTAACATAAGCTTAGCCTGACTAAAATAGTTTTAAAACACAACATTACCTGTCTAACAGAAATACTTCAGCCATTGTGTTGTTCTTCCTCCAGTGTGCAAAAGTAACTCCAATATTGATTCTGGATTTTCAAAAGTTTCAATTCTTCAAGTCTTGCGGTGCTCATGCAGTTTGGCATGCACAAATAGCAGATCTGTGTGAACAGAGATACGCAGAATCCCATATTTTACATTTGTTTACAGACAGTTTGAGCTACTTGTTGGAATTATGAAAGATGTTGACTCGACAATATTTAATTGGATATATTTAACATTTAATATTTAACATTTTTTAGTTTTATGCCTTACCCCGTATATAAAAATACATTTAAACATTTAGATCATTTACTTTAAGTATTACTATTGGACTGTGAAGAGACTTTCAACCAGCACAACAAAACATGTTTTTGAAGACAATCAACTACTGCACCTTTAATGAACAATGCTTTTTTTAAATAGAATTAATTATAATATATTTTTTAGCTCTGCAGGAAGGACTGTATAGGACTATTGGAAAAATGATTTCTGTGGCTGTGGTTCAAGGAGCGTTGCCAATTTTTCGAAGAGGCTGTACAGCCAAATGAGTGCCCTCTCGCCACCTAAGTTGTCATTGGAGGAAGTTGCAGACCAAGACATTCGTAGTCAGTTGGAGAAAGGAAGTACCTATAGTGTACTCAGGCGGAGATCGGTATGGATCAATAATGCCATTTCATGACTCGATCAATACTCAATAATTTGTCCGATTTCATTATCTGATGACAAGTATAATTGTTTACAAGAAGAAAAATTAGCGTGTGCACACTTTGGTTATACATCAGCAGCTACAACATGTTAAGACCTAAATGATATGTGGGGCATGAGTAATCGCTGCACTTGCATCACAGCAACTAAAACAATTAGACAGATGTGGTGCGACTTGTTTATGCAATGTATGAGCTCGACTCATGCAAATGATTTTCTCTTTATTGCAACCATTCTGTAGACCTTTTTCTTAGCTGCTGCATGGAGGGCGCCATTGCGACCAGCCTCTTTCAGGTAGAATGTTTAGAACTTCCAGTTACAGCATTTACACTCAGTAATTTGCGCTCCGAAAAGGGGTTTCAATAGAGTTTTGAGTGGATTACAGTGTTTTTGTGACACACAACTTTGAAAGGTTTGTGTTAAAGCAGTCTGTCAGGTGTGGTTCAAGCGCAAGAGAGAAATGTTCTTTTAGTTCATGTGCCTGCCGTCTGAAATACACTGTGTGTGTTCTGCAAACAAACACACGTAATACTTCATTGGATTATAGAGCAAAAAAGTAATCTGTTTTGGCATGAAACTGAACAGGTATGCAAGTCATGCAATTTCCAAAAATGACCAACAAAAGTGCGTGACTGATTGTAGTAAAGTTCGTTGTTGTTTGTGGAAGAAGACAGGGTCTGCGATTCAGGTGAGTAGATACTTTTATTTTCTCAAAGTGATCACTCAACACGCTTGGCTGCAGGTGTGTGTCTGTGCTCTCTCTTCTCCCGGCTGCTCCTTCTCTCCTCGCTAAAAAGGTGTCTCTCTGGCCCAATCACTAGAATAACCAGGTGTTATTTATTATTTCTGATTGGCCTGCTGATTAGCCGCCGGGCTTATTGGGTGTTCGATCATGCTTCCCTCTCCACTCTGATACTCTGCTGGCTGATTTGCATGTTGATTCTAATCGGGCGCAGTTATGTTTCATTTAATGTGTTGTGTAGTATTTACCACGTTTGTTTTTTTTTTGTCAAAACTCCACTTTGTGTTCAATCAATGTGTTAGTGGGACAGTACAGGCTACTTGTGTGTGTCAAACATTTAGGTGAACTGGGTTGGTTGTATATTTGAAAGAAAGAGAAAATGCTGACTTTAGCGATGACGAGGCTTTATTTAAACGGCACAAGATGCCGTTTGACAATGAGGGGATAATGCCTCACGGCAGTTGTTTTTCATCCCACTAGCACACGTTTTTTAAATGATCAGTCCAGGATGTGGCGCTGATCGACAACAGTATTAGTTCAAAGACGTTAAAAGCAAGTAGATTAAAGCTATTGTTAAAACTATTGTTAAAACTATTACTAAAGTAGATTAAAACTATTGTTTCAAAGCTGTCCAAATGTGACATCCATCAGCTGCCGACCGGAAGTTCTTAGCATTCTCCTTGCGCATACACGCAAAGCATAATGGGTAATTTTGCATTCTAAGAAAACGTTTTAGCTGCTGTAATGCGAGCAGAGACCTCTCCCAGAAACTGTGGGACTCTCTGCCTATTCATAGTTGCACCGTGATGCAATAAATTGTGTAGTAAAAATATATCTAACGCAAATCATTCTCCCTCATGATCACGCTGCTGTGAGTTTCAACAGGCCTTGCGCTATTTCAAATGTCAGCGAATTGGACATGTTGCAGGAGTATGCAGAGGAAAAATTAGATGTGTGAAGTGTTGGGAAGATCATGAATATAACAAATGTACAAATGATTGTACACATCACAAATGTATAATGGAAAATGACCTAATAATGTCAAAAGAGAACTTTCTGGTATTCATTGTCAAAGCGATTAATGTTACAGCAGTGATGACCCGCAGGTCGGCAAAAATTAAAACAATTCTAGATGCTGCAGCTGAGTTTTTAGGAATTACAGGAATTTCTGCCCATATGATACATGACATTCTCACTTGATCAACAATAAATTATGCCTCTCAGGTATCTGATTAGCGTAATGGTGATAAGTATCCTACAATAGAATGCAAGAAGTTTGATTGCCAGTTTAAAAAATTTGTTTTACAGTTGGAAGATAGACCAAATGTAATTTGTGTGCAGGAAACATGGCTTAAACCAAATATTCAGTTTGTTTTACAAGGCTATGGCCCAATCCCAATTGTATTTTTGTACCCCTACCCCTTCCCCTTTGCCCTTACAACCGAGGGTTGGAATTGGGACAGCACTTCAACACCTGCACACGTCATCATATGTCATCGTGATCTCTTGCTTCATACGAGATCAGACGATCACGACTGCTGTAGTTATTCCAGTTGTGTTATTTTTTGGTATTTATCTTCAGGAAATCACTGAAGGCGTATATTATGTATCATAACAATATAATGTGGCAATAAGATCGTAACTGTACTGTGTATTTTACACAGTGGCCATATTTATCTATGTAAACACATGAAAACAACATTAACATTATCCCAGACACTGTAAAAAGCTCATTCCCAGCCACTAGACATGACAGGGTATTCGAGTGTCATCGTGTGTCAGAATGTTGTGGGACTGCTGTACATGAGTTATGATTATGGATTATAGGTCGCGAAATTAGGCATTTTTTTTTTTTTAATTGCATTTTTTTTAAAAGCATGACGGTAAAACACAAACGGGGTTATGAATATATTAAAAAGTGTTTGTTTGTCGTAAAAATTCGTAATAATGACAAAAAATACTACTTTGGGGATCTCCTTACATCCGGGTTCAGCTATCCTGCCGTTGTGGCTGGTGTATTCTGGGAAATTTTCTTACGCCTCTGTTTGAAGTGTGGTCCTGAAAAATCTTCGTTCGAAGGGGTGTATACCCCTTGCCCTTAGCCCTACGCCTTCAAGCTAAAGAGAATTAGGACACTACTACCCCTTCACATGAATGCACAAAACGAGGGGTAGGGGTAAGGGTTAGAATTGGCATTGGGCCTATAAACCTACACGGAAAGACAGGGAAGGGAGTCAAGGAGGAGGGGTAGTTACATTCATAAGGGATGAAATGACGTACAGAGTGCTGGGAGAGGTGGAAGAATTAGAGTGTGTGATTGTGGAGGTTTTCTACTATGAAAATTCACTGGTAATATGTAACTTTTATAATCCATGTAAAAACATTTCAATGAATTCACTTGAAAAGGTTGAAAGAGGAAAGAAAGAACTTTGGTGTGGAGATTTTAATGCTCACAATTGGTTATGGGGGTGTAAAAAATAGATCATAATGGGGAAATAATAGAACAATTTATGGAAGAAAGATCTTTAGTATGCTTGAACACTGGAGAAGTCACTAGCTATAATATCATAGACAATACAGTATCATGTTTAGACCTAACGTTTATATCAAATGAAATAGCTAATATCTGTGAATGGAAAGTATTAAGTGAGAACACAATTAGGAGTGATCACTTTCCAATAATATGTCAATTAAATGTAAGGAATTTTAAAAGTGGTCAATATATCTTTAGAATCTGTGGAAATATGAGAAAGCAGATTGGGTAGCATTTGGGAAATTCTGTGAAGAAAATTTAGTAAAGGTTAAAGAGGAAAGAGTTGAAATATTATGCAAGTCACTTACAGATTTAATATTACAAGCAGCTAATTTATACATACTTATAAGAACTGCAGGTGAAAAAAGGAACATTCCATGGTGGACAGAAGAGTCTAATTAAAGCAGCAAGGCAATTAAAGAAATAAATAAGACATTCAAACAACTTAGGAAAAACATGAATTTAGATAATGTGTTGATATATAAGAGAGCAAGAGCTAATGTAAGGAGACTAATTAAAACTGCTAAGAGGGAGGGATGGAGGAAATGTTGCTCAACAATGGGAAAAGACACCACCATTGATCAAGTATGAAGAATGTTACAAAACATGAGTGGTAAAGGGAAAATGCGAAAACAAATACAGTGTTGATTGAGAAGGATGTAACTGCCATATCAGAAATTGAAAAAGCTAATATGCTAGGAAATCAGAATCAGAAAGAGCTTTATTGCCAGGTATGTTCACACATACGAGGAATTTATTTTCGTGACAGAGCTTCTACAGTGCAACAGAATTACAGAGACAGGAAAAAAACAGATAATAAATATATTCAAAAAATAGAAGTAAGTGTTAAATGCAAATATACAAATGGACAAGTGTATGTACAGGCGTGTTACTATATACAACGTATTATGTGCAGCTGTTACGTGCAAATTGGCAGGTAAAGTGTGTTGTTAAATAAGTGTATGTGTGTGTAAAAAGTGTATTGCAAGTAGTGATGTTGGTTCCACGATTGTTATCAAGTGTTCGTGATGGATTGCCTGTGCGAAGAAACTGTTTCTGTGTCGGGCTGTTCTGGTGCGCACTGCTCTGTAGTGTCGACTAGAAGGTAACAGTTCAAAGCAGTGTGCTGGGTGTGAGGGGTCCAGAGTGATTTTGGCAGCCCTTCTGTTCGCTCTGGATAAGTACATTTCTTGGAGATTAGGGAGGGTTGTACCAATGATTCGCTCAGCTATCCGAACTATTCGACGTAGTCTTCGAAGGGCAGATTTGGTAGCTGAGCTAAACCAGACAGTTATTGATGTAAAGTTGAATGATTCAATGATGGAGGTATAGAACTGTTTCAGAAGCTCCTTTGGGAGTTTGAACTTCCTCAGCTGACGAAGAAAGTACAGCCTTTGTTGAGCTTTTTTGACAATGGAGTCAATGTCAGTGTCCCACTTCAGGTCCTGAGAGATGGTGGTACCCAGGAATCTGAATGACTTCACTGCAGCCACAGTGCTGTCCACGATGCTCAGTGGGGGGAGGGCAGGGGGTTTCTCCTGAAGTCCACTATCATATGTTCAGCTCCAAGTTGTTGTGACTGCACCAGATAGCCAGCTCCTTAACCTCCTGTCTGTAAGCAGACTCATCACCGTCCTGAATGAGGCCGATAAGGGTGGTGTCGTCTGCAAACTTTAGGAGCTTGACAGAGGAGTCCTTTAAGGTGCAGTCATTCATGTACAGAGAGAAGAGCAGAGGGGAGAGGACACACCCCTGGGGGGCGCTAGTGCTGATTGTGCGGGTCCTGGATGAGGATTTACCCAGCTTGACCACCTGCTGCCTGTCCGTTAGGAAGCTGATAATCCACTGACAGACAGAGGTGGGCACGGAGAGCTGAGTTAATATTGGCAGGAGGAGTTTTGGGATGATGGTGTTAAAAGATGAGCTGAAGTCAACAAACAAGATCCTCGCATAGGTCCCTGGTCTGTCGAGGTGTTGCAAAACATAATGCAGTCCCATATTGACCGCATCATCCACAGACCTGTTTGCTCTGTAGGCAAACTAAAGAGAGTCCAGTGAGGGGTCAGTGATGTCCTTCAGGTGGGCCAGCACCAGTTTTTCAAACGACTTCATGACCACAGATGTTAGCGCCACCGGTCTCTAGTTATTTAATCCTGTAAGTTTGGGTTTCTTTGGGATGGGCATGATGATGGAGCGTTTGAGGCAGGAGGGCACTTCACACAGCACGAGTGATCTGTTGAATATCAGGGTGAAGATGGGGGCCAGTTAGTCAGCACAGGATTTTAAACAGGCTGGTGTTAAAAAATCTGGGCCTGGTGCTTTTTTCCTTTTCTGTTTCCGGAAGACCTGGTGCACATCATCTTCACTGAACTGAAGTGCAAGTATGGGGGAGGCGGGGGGTGCTGGAGGTGTTAATGGTGGCGTGAAGAGCAGTTCAGAGGGGGTGTGGGGGGTTTTCTCAAACTGGCAGTAAAACTCATTCAGGTCGTTAGCAAGTTGTTCATTGTCTACAGTGCTGGGGATGGTGTCTTGAAATGTTCTACAAAGATTATATAGTATAGAAATGGGGGACGAGTATGAAGAAAATAGAAGGGAGTTTATGGAAATGAATCCACATACGCATAATAAAAGTAATGGAAATAGTTGTATGGATGTAGATTTTACAGCTCCAGAATGAAAAAGAGCACTGGGGAAATGTGCGAATACTCCCCCAGGTGGAGACAGGGTAAGCTATATAATGATTAAACATCTATCAGAAAAGGTTATTTTATTGATTCTTAAATTATATAACAGAATATGGAAAGAAGTAATTCCAAAAATATGGAAACAAGCAATTGTAATCCCGATTCAAAAACCAACGAAAGATCCTACAAAACCGGAATATTACAGACCAATAGCATTGACATCAAATTTAGGTAAATTAATGTAAAAAAAATTATGTGATATCTATAGTTAATAGAATTAATTATGATTTGGAGAAAAAGAAAAAATATAGAAAATATCAGTGTGGTTTTAGAAAAGGGCAATCAATTATAGATGCATTGAGTAAAGTCACTAATGAAATAGAAAAGGTAGTTAAGATGAACGAGTTTCTGGTAGTCGTGTACTTTGATATTGAAAAAGCATATGATACAGTTTGGAGAGAAGGACTGTTAGCTAAAGCGGATACAATGAACATAGAGGGAAAATTATATAACTGGATAAAACTATTTCTAACTGATAGAGCATTTATGGTTAAAGTGGAAACTACTCATTCTTCATCCTTTAATGCAGAAAACGGTATTCCCCAAGGCAGTACGATTAGTCCATTGCTTTTTAACATAATGATTAATGATATTTTCAAAGAGTTAGGACCTGGGATAGGAAGTGCTCTTTACGCTGACGGTGGAGCTATATGGAAGCGAGTAACAAGTAGGTGCTGGGAGGAGGGAGAACAGAATCATAGGGAAGAAAGTATTATAACTCAGATGAGAATAGGACACCATACTTTACATGAAATAGGGAAACACCCAACTGGACAATGTATACATTACAATCAACAAGAAACAATAGAACATGTGTTACTTTACTGCCGTAAATATAATAAAGAAAGATGTGATCTCATTCATTCAATGAAAAATGGAAAACATGATTTCACATTATCAGGGTTATTAGGGAAACATTTGAGGTATATAATGATATGATTCAATTTGTTAAAAAAACCCAGTTAGATAAAAGAATATAGATAATATTAACTTATATACTGTACTGTCACTTATCCGTGTGTTTTTTTTTCTCCCGTTCTTCCTCTCCCCTTTCCCTTTATTGTTATATTTCAGTCGTAATTCATCCAGTACCATACTCCATTCCAGTCGGTGGCGGTAATGCACCTATGAGTTTGGTTGCCAACCGTCAGTAAAATTCAAAGAAGAAGAACTTGCCGCATGTTCTGCATTGAGCACGCTGAGGAGACATGAGCAGTAGACGGAGCTCCTGGAAAAAAAGTTACAAATGTTGTAAGATATCTCAATAAGCTTTTGATATGCACTAGTGCTGTTTGCAAGAGTGTTCTATATTAGGTAGAAAGTGTTTTTTCTTTGTGTGGATGGATGACATTAATCTTTTTTATTGAGCAGTTGTTTGATTATATGTACAAGTATGTATGCTATAAACACTGATTTCGACTGATCATCTAAGTGCCGTTTATTTGTTAGGTGGGACAATTTGCAAGCAAAAACCATATCTCCTTATTGTGCTGTTTTTTTATTCATCCAGGTGTTTTTCATGTACATTTGTTCTTATTTGTGTTTACATTTGTTTCTCAATTAAATTATTTTCTAATATGAAGCTAGCTGTGGACGATTAATTAATATCACAATGTATGGATCTGTGGTCATTTGTTGTTTTATTTTATTTACCTTTTTCGGCACCTTTGTGATCTGTTTACCTAGTTTTAATTAAGTATGTTGCTATAGTTCTGTTCGCTCAGTCCGCATTGGGCGCGCTGAGGAGAGGTGGGAAAATTTGCAAACTAAATCATATCTCATTATTGTGCTGTTTGTTTTTTTTGATCCATCCAGTCTGCTCTGTCCTGACACTTGAGAGGCAATAAACCCACCATCAACAACAGGACCAGTGGCCTGTCTCTTCATTGTACACGGCGCAGAGTATTCGAACACCAATACCATTGTGTATGAAAGGTGCTATATAACTTGCATCGTCTTGCCTTGTATAAATTGTAAAGTCAATTGTGAATGTCAGCTGTTTTACAGTAATGCATAGTGAGAATAGTTGCAAATTAACCACAATTTAACATGGAATTTCAACATGCATCTGAAAGTAGCAGTTTATTCTTTATAAAGCCAATTCTCAAGCTACAGTCCAATAACTCAAATCAAGTTTATAGAGAGAGAAGTTGTTTATTTTTTTTTTATTTCCACTGCAGAATGTTCACTTCTTCAGTTAAAGGAGCAAAGAATCTTTACACACTGAGCTGTAACACACAAACTGACATTTTGAAAATACTCGTGTTTTTCTTTGTCATTTTCCTTATTAATGTATTTAACCAAACTATTTCGCAGCAAAATATTAGCAAGTCCACTCCAAAGAGTATATATATATATATGTATACATATACATACATACATACATACACACATACACACACACACACGTTATAGTTGTTATAGTTGTCAACATAGTTGTTGCTACTGTGTTATAAAGTGGTTTTAGTCAGTGCTGGTCATTAACACTTGGCGAAGGGCAGGTTGGGCTATTGTTGGATGCTGCGTCCTGATAGGCCGTTGACCTGATACCAGCTCTGGTTATAAGAGGCTCATCTCAATCATTTTACAGTTGTATCACTTTGGAGCTACAGCTTGGTGCTTCTGACCTGTGGACAGAACTCACTTTTCAACATCTGAAATGGCTTCTGAACAGTAAGTAGATATTGTTGGTATGCCTTATGCAGCAGTTCTCTTAACCTCAGTTAATCTTGTATCATTTTGTCAGTTAAGTTACCTAATTTTGTGGAAGCCAGGTCAAAAGAGTGTTCTTTATCATTACATTTAAAAAGTGGGCAGCTGTTTGTGAGAGGAGAGCACAGTTTGTATACTAATTATGTTGTCATTTGATATAGAATTGCATATCCTAACGATTTTTAATCTTTTCTCAAAATGTAATCCTATTATTAAACACACCTTTTGAATATTGTTGTTTTTTTGTTGTCGACATTACTGTATTGTTATGAAATTAGTTTTTGTCCTAAAACTCTATTCAAAATGTCAGGCACACTTAGCTGTATGTGTTTGTGTGCTCGTATCTTTGTTCCTGTACCTGGAGTGCGGGGTGATGCCCCCAAACATTAACAAAGCTGCTCTTGCAATTAGTGTCTTCATTCTATAACATATTGGTTCTATTTATTAAACAGATCCATCCAAAACAGGATGTATTTCCTCTGTCCCGTGTGCAAAAAGGCTCCTCGCTCTCTTCCTAGACATCTCAGGAAGGTGTGTATGAGGAACAGCACAGAGGCAGAGATCCAGGCTGTCGTCACAGAGGCTGAGAAGGAGTTGTCCGAATTCTGTCGCAGAGGACGTTTCTGGGAATTTGGAAAAGTTTGTGACATACTGGACTCTACCAATCCTCTTGCCAGGTTTGTAACTGACAGTTCTTCTCTGCTTTATTTATATTTTTTTA
>CAIGQQ010027804.1:7628-30390 GCA_903798035.1 Danio albolineatus
GAAATGGAAGAAGAAAGACGAAGGATTCAGGAATTAGAAAGACAGAAAGAAGAAGAAAGACTGAGAAAAGAAAAGGAGAGAATAAGGAAAGAGAAAGAAATGGAAGAAGAAAGACAAAGAATCGAGGAGATTGAAAGACAGAAAGAAAAAGAAAGACTGAGACAGGAAGAAGAAAAAGTGATGGCAATGGAAACGTGTAAATACGCAGAGCGGCGGCGAGAGGAAGTTCCTACGAGTTTTGATTTAATATCGTTTGATGCTGAGGAACCGCTATCGCCTGTCTCCTCCGTCTCCATGGATACAGAAGTCATTTATGATGATTTTTCCGTGAAACCACAAAGATGGGGAACCAGAGTTAGAGATTCTCCAACAACATCTCCAACCAGAGAAACTGCTGACCTCAATCTGCAGCCACAATTAAAGTACAGTACACCGGGATCCCAAGAACCAGCCGGAGATCAGGTACATGTGGAAAACCTAATCGGATTTGAGCCTGAAGCGTCCAGTCCACAGAATTCATTCTTTATACATACAGAAAACAGACATCAGTCTTTACCTGAGGAGGAAACTGAGTGTACACCAGAGGATCTGCTGGAGCCAGAAACGGAATTAAATGAGGTAAGGGCTATTCAATTTTGCAATGTGCTTTACTTAATGTTATCTTAATTTGGCTCACTTGATTTGTTCAAAAATATAGTCATTTGAGTAACACTTGAGTAATATGATTCATCGATTCAAATGATTTGGATGATTCATTTATAAGTCATTATTCACTTGATTTCTTCACAAGTAGATTCATTCAGGAGCTTTGCTCTTAGAGACACAAATGTTCTGATCTGGCTTTGATTTTGAAGAATTTTCATCGGTGAAATGGACAAAAGAAAAACAGGAAATGTGTCTTAAATTTTAAAAGTGGCGCCCTTGCTTGTGTGATATGATTTACCTATACACTACCTGACAAAAGTCTTGTCGTCATCCCAGTTGTAAGAGCAACAAATAATAACTTGACTTCTAGCTGATCATTTGGAAAAGTGGCAGAAGGTAGATTTTTCAGAATCATCTGTTGTACTGCATCCCAATCATCACAAATACTGCAGAAGACCTACTGGAACCCACATGGACCCAAGATTCTCACAGAAATCAGTCAACTTTGGTGAAGGAAAAATCATGGGTTGGCATGCAAGTGGATGGCAACATCAACAGCTTGAGGTATCAATACATTTGTGCTGCCCATTACATTACAACCCCCAGGAGAGGGCAAATTCTTCAACAAGATAGCGCTCCTTCTCATACTTCAGCCTCCACATCAAAGCTCCAGGATTGGCCAGCCTAGTCACCAGACATGAACATTATTGAGCATGTCTGGGGTAAGATGAAGGAGGAGGCATTGAAGATGAATCCAAAGGATCTTGATGGACTCTGGGAGTCCTGCAGGAACGCTTTCTTTGCCATTCCAGATGACTTTATTAATGCGCTATTTAAGTAATTGTAGAGATGTGTGGATACAGTCCTCCAAGCTCATGGGACACTTCACTCATATATGACACTTCTGATACCAAATGATCAACTAGAAGTCAAGTTATTATTTGTTGTTCCTAAAACTTAGACAAGATTTTAGTCAGGTTGCATGGATGTTTTCAGCCTGATCTAAGCATTTTACGTTTTGCCAGTTTAGTGGCTAATTCGTACAAATTTGTTCGAGTTCAGTTGTAAGAAAATGTACGATTTAAAAAAGGAGGCGTGGCACCCAACCCCACCCCTAAACCCAACCGTCATTGGATGATGAGCAAATCGAACTAAATTGTACGAATTAGATCGTACAAATTCATACGAATTAGCCACTAAATCGAAAGTTACGAATTGTTGTGAGATAGCGTTGATGTTGTTGGTTTCATGACGATGTAATAGGGTCATGTTAACGGCATTTTCATAGGTTTCAATATGCAGTCAAGGCCTTTAAACAAATATGAACACTTTTAAAACACATATTTAATAAATACAAAAGAAACTTAGAAGTGTTATCTTGAGCATTGTAATGTTTCTTCAATCTTTTTTGAACATTTACTAAAAATATTGCATTTGAAACCGCTTCCACTCAGAAATGAGCAGAAACTTTCACAAGTAACAACTCTTGAGTCATACGATTCATAGATTCAAATTTGTTCTAAATTAATGATTCATTTAGAAACAAAGTCGTCATTCACTTAATTTGTTCACAAATAGATTCATTTAGGAACTTTGCTCTTCAAGACTCAAATGTTCTCCTCTGGCTTTGATTTTGAAGAGTTTTCATTGGCGAAACGGACAAAAGAAAAACAGGAAAGGTGTCTTAAATGTATTTTACTCTTGCTTGTGTGATATAGTTTACCTAAATAATATCTTGCAGGTATGTTTTTGGTTTCATAACTTAAGTAAAATAGCCATTTTAAAGTTATGAAACCAAAAATATCTTTAAAATATGAACTTTGAAGACTTTTTTATTACATGAAAATAATTGTTTTGTTCTTTAATTTTGTTCAGACCTTTTTAATGCTTCTTTTTAAACCACAAGCAATATCAGATTTTCAGTGATCTTTAATTAACCATTAATTTTTTCAGTAATTTCACTGACTGCTGTAGTATTTTTGTTCTTGCATGGAAGTGTACCAATGCTTTTGTCCACATCTGTACTTGACAATGTCAAAACAACCATTATAACATTATCATAATTGATAAATAGTGCATGCAGCAAATCTGCTAATTGTCAGAAGACTAAAAAGTTGTGCTGAAAAGTTTGGGAACCCCTGATCTAAGAGATTATATAACTGACTTTGCATTTAGTCATATAATTTATAATCAGTAACTGGTTACAATTTAAAAGTTATTTAAATATAACCCAAAAGTACTCCGATAATAATACTGAAAGAGATTATAAATTTTCGACAGCACATTTAGTCATGTTTGTAGTCAGTAACTGATTGAGAGGAAGTCAGCAGCGTTCAAAAGTTTCCAATAGTGCATATTAGGACATATGAAAACCGTGTTTAGCTGATTTGCTGTTGACTGCTGTCTTCGGGGCAGGGCCTTTCTTTGCATTGATTGTCATGCTGGAATTTCCCATTCACCAGTGTCTTATGACGGCATACAGTGATGTCATTGCTCTAGATGTTTTGTATTGGGTGTATACATACAGTAGAAGTGTTTATTCTCACATGACACTTGTCTTTAAGTCAAAGTGTTGGCATTTTTATACACCACCTATCAATTGTCAGAGTGTACAGTATTGTTTTGTGTTGAATCACCAATCATATG
Organism: Danio albolineatus; assembly: GCA_903798035.1. Lineage (NCBI taxonomy): Eukaryota > Metazoa > Chordata > Actinopteri > Cypriniformes > Danionidae > Danio > Danio albolineatus. Next base: position 10,920 of record CAIGQQ010027804.1, read on the forward strand.
TATGATTATTGTGCAATTAATCAAAATTGATCACACTTTACAAAAAGGTTTCATTAGTTGATGTTAGTTAATGTATTTGCTAGCACGAATTAAACATGAACCACACTTAAGTTGATAGTTCATCATTTATCTATGCTTTATTTTTTTTTAAAAAGCGTTAGCTACTGCTAATGTTAACAAGAACTACCAATGAATGACTTTTTTTTGTTAACTAACATTAGCAGTGATTACTAAATAGTGTATTAAATGTGCTGTTCATTGTTTGTTGGTGTTAGTAAGTACATCAACTAACATTATTAAACGGCTGTCTGGGACACTCGATTCTGATTGGTCAGTCGTTTTTTGAGGTATGTAATACCCATAGACTGTCAAAGATATGGACGTAGTATCCATGACGTCACCCATAGCTTTCTGAAGAGCGTAAAACAGGCATGTCCAAACTCGGTCCTGTAGGGCCGGTCTCCAGCAGGTTTTAGTAGGGGTGGGGGATATGGAAAAAATATCATATCACGATTTTTTCTGGGGAAATCACGATTCACGATTTTTATCCCGATTCTTTTTCAAGTTGGTTTCTTAAGACTATTTTGCAAGTTACAAAGGTACAATACAACCAAACTAATGTCCCCATATAAAAAATATACTCTTACCATGTATGTTTAAGAATATTTTAATCAAATAAAGATTTAATAAATTTAGTTCAGTCGAAAAAACTGCTGCTATAGTTACGAAGTGACGTGCGAGTGTTCAATACAGCACGAGCTGCAGTTAAAGGCTGTGCAGAGTGTGAGTCACCTGACATTAAGCGAGTGCCGCGGGCGGGCAGGGGCCACTTGTACTTTAAGCTTTTAGGGGGCACACTTTAACATACATCACAAACTACTTAATTATTCAAAGTCATTTTGTTCATGCATCACCCTGCAGTCTTCATAAATAAGCTAATTAAATAACTTAAACTCTAAATAATCTTCCTTGTTAATTTATTTGACAAGTAACTTTTTATTGTAGTGAGATAACACATTTCTAACTTTCAAGTACGTCAAGGCACATTTTTGCACCTTAACAGATACAGCTGAAGTCAATTAGTCAAGTCTTTAAATTACACTTTAATCTGAATACAACTATCTTGCAAAATAACTAGTAAAATATTATGCACAAACTGTCACCATGGGGAAAATTCATTCATTCATTTTCTTTTCGGCTTAGTCCCTTTATTAATCCGGGGTCGCCACAGCGGAATGAACCGCCAACTTATCCGGCATTTGTTTTACGCAGCGGATGCCCTTCCAGCCACAACCCATCTCTGGGAAACACATCCATACATTCCCATTCACACACATACACTATGGACAATTTAGCTTACCCAATTCACCTGTACCGCATGTCTTTGGACTGTGGGGGAAACCGGAGCACCCGGAGGAAACCCACGCAACCACGGGGAGAACATGCAAACTCCACACAGAAATGCCAACTGCCCCAACCGGGACCTGCCCCAACCGGGGATCGAACCAGCGACCTTCTTGCTGTGAGGCGAACGTGCTACTCACTCATTACTTTCAACATGACTGGAAACTCAATTTGATCAATGTGTTACATCTGTTCTCCGGTACTTACGGACTGTTTGTAAATTCAAGACTGCATTTTGTAACGTAAAACTATGTATTTGGGGGTAAACTTCTGTTTAATGCGGGGAACTGATTCAGGCAGCACCGTGACTGACAGAGAAAGCGAGTGCGGCAGTGCGCGCGAAAGAAGAGAGCGCGAGTGCGGACGAAAGCAGAAAGAGGGGAAGTGCACGCGACACCGAGAGCGCGCTAGAGAGGCCCCAGTCATATCTCCACAGTTTGCTGCCGATGGCTGATCTCACTTTTCCGTGGCATTTTGACAAAAATACATGGCCAAATTTAAGGTGGCCAAGCTTGTTGACACGGGATGGCGGGATGAATTTTGGTGTGGCGTCACTCCATGGAAGAATGAATGTAGCGGAAACCATGCACTGTAAATGGTGATACGATTTTTCAGAAAAAGTGGATCGTGCAGTCATTTTAATCGTCCACGATTAAATATCGTATTATCGCAGAGCCCTAGATTTTAGCTCCATCCTTGCAGGTGTGCTGAGGCAAGTTGTTTCTAGAAAGCCTAGTAAGAGCTTGATTAGTTAGCCCAGATGTGTCTGCAGGAACTTTGCAGGACACCAGCCCTCCAGGACTGCGTTTGAATATCCCTGGCGTGGAAGAAGCTGCAAGTGAGCGTGAGCCATTTTGTTTGCACGTCGTTGCTCCAACCAGGGGTAACCAAAAAAGGGCAAGGAGGCGAATCGTGAGCGGAGCAACAGCATTTTGCTTAGACAGACTTTTCTTAGACAGAGAGAAACGCTTAATACTTCATTTCCTGCGACTAGTTTGCGTTCTGACCACATGTGCATGGTTGTAAACTATACCAATAAAGTGTTTAGTCTTTTAAAAACACTGTTGTAATACATTGAGCCACTAAACATTGTTCTTCTGACATTTTAATACAGGAGGAAAACGCAAATTACTTCCAAATGCTTATAATATAGTCTGTGTTTGTAAATGCAAGGCTGTTTACTACATTGTAAAAGCGCCATACAAATAAAGGTGAATTGAATTGAATTATTTATGAGATCCTGGCATAACAGTTTACATGGACACCAATAATTCGATTACAATGCGCTTAAGACAATACTCTGATTAAGAGTCTTCCATGTAAACAGTGATTTTTGATTAATTTAATCCGATTAAGGTCATAATCGAACTAAAGAGAAATGGAATTAAGACATGTGGAGTATGCCGATTTTAGTCGCATTATTGAAGTGCAGTACAGACATATAAACACCTTAATCGAACTATTACCGTCATGTAGGACTTTTTGCCGCGTTTCTTCGCACCTACCGAGACCACAGACACCTGCATTGTGAAATGCGGAGTTTTTTTTTTTTTCTTCCATTCAGCATGCGGTATGAACTTCCATTAAATCTACACTCCTCCAGCAGTTCATACTTGCATCCAATATCTCGTTTGTCACGGGGGGGCATGCATGAAATGTTCGCGAATGAAAGTGAAAGTGCCAAACTGCAGTTAAAGTCAACAAATTAAAAATGAAACACCCGATATCACATGAAACTCCGGAGGAAATGCGGACAGTGCGGTGACGCAATGACGTTAATGGAATTATGTGTTATAACCAGTCAAATCATACTCAAGTGAAAGTACCATTACTTGCCTAAAAATGTAGTGCAAGAGGGGTAAAAGTACCTTGTAAATATTACTCAAAGTATGAGTAAAAAGTAGCCCTTTCAAAAGTACTCCAGAGTAGTGAGTATTACGCTGTAAAAAGCTGATGCATTTTGCACATGCGTTTTGTGCACGTGTGTGTGTGTGTAAACGTAACATTCTGTAGTACATCTAGTTATTGCTCAGCAGGCACACAATGTCATAAGACGTTAATATTAGGCTAGACTTAGGTCGTGACGTGGGGTGACCAAAATTCATCGTCTAGCCAGCGTCTAAGGACAACGTTATTTTGACGTTCAATAGTGACATCAAACGACGTTGATATTTGGTCGATTTTAGGTTGTGTTGGAAAGTGACCAAAATCCAACGTTAAGCCAACATCTTAAACCAACGTCATGTTGACCTCAAATACTGACATTTATTCATCAGTTATGGCAATCGAAATGCAACGTCTGATAGACGTCATAGTGGTAACGTCCACACAACGTCAAGCTGTAACATCTTTAGACGTTGATATTTGGTTGGTTTTAGGTTGGACATTGACGTTAGCCGGACGTTGAGTTTTGATGACAACCTGATTTTCATTTCCAAACAAAATGTAGCGTCCCCATGACGTCAGGGTACAACGTCAGTCTGATGTCATGTTGACGTCTTGTGCCTGCTGGGTGTTTAAGGCCATTTCGGTCATCATACAGTAAACATCAGTAAACATTCTCATCAGGATGGACACTTTTAATACTTCCAAACAGTTTTCTGCATTTATCAAGCGCACATGTCTTGAAGTAGTTTATCATGAGGCGATTTACCTTCTATGTGCGATTTGATTGGACAGGAATCACAGGACTGACTTTTCTAATCCCATAGACAAGAAAGAAATAAAGTAGTGACTGCAGGATGAAGGAAAGTAGTGGAGTACAAGTACCAATACTGCACTAAAAATGTACTTAAGTGAGAGTAAAAGTCCACATTTTTAAAACTACTCAGTAAAGTACAATTCCTGAGAAAAACTACTCAATTACAGTAATTTAAGTATTTGTAATTAGTTACTTACCACCAGTGTTGTGCAAGTTACTTCAAAGCTGTAATACATTACAGATTACTTGTTACTGTTATTTAAATGTAATCCCTTACCTTACAATATTACTGTCTCAAAATTGTAATATGTTACATGACTACATATTACTTTTTTAGTTACTTTCACCAAAATAGCTACAGAATTAGAACTTAACATTCTAAAATGACCAAACGTACTGCAGAGCATTTTACATCCAGTAGAAAGTTCTATGATGTAGCAGAATGACTGTGACCTATCCAGGCTACTAACAATATAGTAAATAATTGGCAATGTGAAGGCTCAAGACAATGCAAGAAAGGATGGAAGCCAGAATCACAAATGATCCAAGTCTGTTAAAAGTATGGTAGAGGTAAAGTGATCATCTGGCAATATCTCTGAATAGCTTGACTATTTTCATATTAGACACTACAGGCCTATATGTAAACTCCAATGCCATGACAAGATGCAGGTTTTATTTTATTCACTTTAAATTTAAGTTGCTCACAACACAAAACTGTCCTGCACAAAGTGAGCGTGATGAACATAGCTTTCTCAATATAATGCCTGTGCACCGATTTCCTGTTTGTGGACAAAACTGCTTGCGAGCTCTCAAATATACGCTGCTCGCACGCAAATTTCCTCACGCTCTCTCAAATGCACTGCTCACGCACACGTTCTTGCGTGCTCTCAGTACACTGCTCACTCAGTGAGATTATATGCAGACTCACAATGTGTGTCTTGTGTTCCTTCTTCCTTTTGTGCTTTTTGATATGATTTATATTGGTCCACTATTATTAATAACCAAAATACTAAAATAGACTTACATATACATTTTTATATAATAATAAACCAAAACATTTTTGGCTGTATATGTTATATGAGATATTTCTAGTTTCCAACAATTAAAGACACAGTGAATAGATGTTGAGTGTAAAGAATACATTTTATTTTTAAAAAAGGTGCACCATACTAATCAAATAAAACATTTAAACAAAAATATAACTAACGCAAGCAGAAATGTTACTAATAGAATATAGGAAAAAACTTGATAAGGTTTTATAGCCTACTGTACTATTTACTCTTCAAATAAATAAAATGTGGTCTTCCACATTGTTGATGAGATTTTGGAGAACATTTTCCCTGTTGTCCTCTTCATTTTGAGGAAAAGCTGTTCCACAGGGCCCCTGAACACATCTATTGGCATGTACAGTGTTTTGAACATTACTATAGTAAAGTACTTCAATGAATCTGTTGTGGTTATACTATAGTTACTATGGTAACACAACAAGTGAAATATAAACAAATTACCCAGTGCTGTAGTTTTTTTCTTACAATATTAGTGTATATTATTCTACAATTCACCACACTTTACTGTAGTAAAACTCCACTTTGTATTTTATTTTATCAGTTCACTATTCCTACTACTGTATGCTGAAGCATTTATTAACAAGTTAAAAATTATACTAGCCTAAAATATAGGCAGTATACCTAACACTTAAAAACACTAGTATTTATTTCAGAATTTACCTCAACCTGTAGGTAAAAAGTGTAGAAATATCTCTGGATATATAGTATAAGATAATATAATATTTAGAGCAAAAGCACAAAAAGAGGAGGTAACACAAGTCACAAATTGTGAGTCTGCATCATTTAACGGAGTGAGAGCACATCATCCGCACATGAGCAGCCGTGATTTAAGTGCACGCGAGGAGAAACCGGCGCGCGTTCGCTCGCTGTCAATACGTTTGTCAGTAAAAATAAGACCATAATTACTTACGTCCATCTCACGAATCAATTTGCCGCTTTTCCGCAGTGCGTTAGGGTTTAAGATTACTGCGCACCGGGCTGAGCCAATCGCCTCGGACCTCGAGCTCAGAAGCTGAAATCACTCCGCGTTCAAAGTAAACAGTTCCAATAGCCAGAGGGAGATGAATGACAACAACACACGCCGCGCGTATATTCACTGACCACGAACAGGAAATAGAACTGCGCTATTTTTATTTGTTAATGTCTTGCGTTCGAAAAGTTTGTTGTAACGCACGCGTTACTGAACATGTACCGAGTAAAATATTACTGAAAATGCATTAGTAATGCCTTACACTACTGCGTTACAGGAAAATGTAATACATTACTGTAATACATTACTTTTATAATATACGTTACTCCCAACACTGCTTACCACCGCTGGTTATAACATGTAAAACGGGATCATGAAAGGAACATTGAAAAAGTAACTCATATAAATGCCTTAATCTCATTATTGTCTTAATTAGATTAAGGCAAATAATTCGATTACTGATGTCCATGTACACGTAGCCACTGTATAACAATGCTTCAGATGTCTGTTCTAGAGCCTACAGCTAATCAATCTGTCAGATTCTGCTGTGCATTAAAGCTCTAAAGAACATTATAAATTATGAATTATCTTAAATAAAACGAATAAATTCATAGATATGGTATAAGTGTATAATTTCACTCACCTGGGAAATGGAGGCCACATGAATGGTTTGTGAGCACAATTAAGTGCACACAGCATGCATATTATCTGATAATTATAATAAATAACTCCAAAAGGCAACTGACTGTGTAAAGCCACATAAAACAAAACCAAAAATACTATGTATATGCCGATTTCAGCAGCTAATCAGCCAGAATCATCTGAGATGAAGTGACTGCGATCAGCGAGACCTAGCTGTCACTCAAGTGGCCACGCCCTAATTATGCAGGCTTAATAGAACTTAAACAAAACGCATGACTTCTAAAAAAAACTCACCGCCTCACAGTTGTCATGAAGGGTAATAGTAGCTATATGCACCAAAATCGTTCTTTGTACCAGGCTGTAAACACCTTTTTAACATTGGGCTCAATAGAAATGTGCTCCATTATGGAGCCAGGACTAGCGGAATTTCAATGAATTGCAATTTCAGTTACTTCCGTATTGTATTAGCTTCATAGAAAGCGGGAGGTCGCCGCTTGGTAATCCCGACATAACAAGTGCTAAATTTTGGAACATTTCAAAACCTTGATCATCGGTGAATATGTTTACATAAATACACCTACATCCACATTTGTATGTGTCTGTGTGTCTGTCACGCCGCGGTTTTTAACAGTTTTTGGCTATTTGGCGCCGTTTTGTGAATGAGTAATACGCAGTATTGTATACTTTATTCAGCCATTTTCGTTTCTGTCAGCTTTGTTTTTGACTGTTTGGTGCCATCTTGTGAAGGAAAAACACGTAGATGCTTTATTCAGCCAGTTTCTGTCAGCTTTGTTTTTGGCTGTTTGGTGCAATCTTGTAAAGGAAAAACACGTAGATGCTTTATTCAGCCATTTTAGTTTGTCAGCTTTGTTTTGACTGTTTGGCGCCATCTTGTGAAGGAAAAACACGTAGATGCTTTATTCAGCCAGTTTCTGTCAGCTTTGTTTTTGATTGTTTGGCGCCATCTTGTGACTGAATAATGCTCAAGTTAGCATACACTCCAAAAGTTTTCATGTTGGTCAGCTTTGCGTTGATTCAACTTATTTCGACTAAGATCAATGTTTTCTGTCTTATTTTTATGTTTTGTGGCAAGTAGTCGTGTAATAAGCAGAATAAATACATCCAGGATAGTTATTTTCGCAGAATAAAGTTCTGTTTCAGTCATATACAGTGTTCTGCGGTAAGCTTTACTGCCGTGTCTAGATTTGTTTCATACTAAATATGATCATTTTAATTATGTGTAGGAATATATATATATATGCTGTAAACTATTTCCACCAGTATTCTGTGGTTCGAAAGTGTTAAAATTATATGTTAATTAAAGCAAACTGCTTTTAAAGCATTGTGCGTCTTGATCCTCCATGTTAAAAAGTTTAACAATTGAGATTAGTTTAGTTGTCTGAAACAATGTAGGGTTTGGTTTGGTCACTGAAACCATGAGCTGCAAGTACTTTTTCATCACTCATATTTTGACATTTTATTTTCACACATTGTTTATGAAGTATTAAAATAGACTCATGAACATATATACCCCTTTTCTTGACTTATATATATATATATATATCACATTTGTAGTTTTAATTTAGTTTGGACACCTAAATAGTCGGCTCTCTCTATATATTATGTATTTTATTTTATATTTTATTATATAATTTTTTTATTTAACTTTTAAATGTTTCTTTTTTATACAAAATAAATATAATAAATATAAATATGCACATTTATTAATAATATTCAGAATAGTTTTGAATGTTTGGTGTCAGCTTAGTTTATTAACTATAAAAAAATTCATTGGTTTGCCTGTTTGTTGCTCTGTTGTTTTTGTCGGCCTCCTACACATGCAAAATACATGTTCATCCTGGAAAATGTGGTGATTCATTTGAATATTTGTCTGTATAATACAATCAAAGTCGCAGTGATCCACATAATTTACTGTGATAATGGTGACTCTAATTAAGATCAGAATTACATCATTCGCAGTATTTGGTTTACATGAGCACCAGTGTAATCACAGCAATAATCAAATCCTTACCATATTTGATCCAAGCCCGAGTATACAAGCTATAATTGAGTTTAGCACCACTAATTATGCCGAGAGATCAGAAGTTGTGTTGATTCCTCTGCAATGTTTTGGGGATTACAAGAGGAATTGCTTGCTTCAAATGTCATGTAAATGATTTGCAAAGTTCTGTAGGTTGAGATGTTTGTCATATGCAAATCCCAGAGAAAATAAGTGTTGTTATGTGTTAAAAAATAATCCAGAAGTTTAAAATTAGATGTAATGTTGAATACTTTTTTTGCTTATACAGCTTGTTACGTCCCCTCAGTTGCTTTTTAATGGTCGAGTTGGAACAAAAAGAAAAACATTAAGCCAGTAGTAATGGTTGCTGCCATTTATAATAGATGAGAAACAACAAGACATACTATTTAAGTGGACTTAAATGTTACATTAAATAATAAAATAATAATATAAGTTACATCATATTATTATAAACAAGCTGTGGATGTTTAAATGCTTAAAGAAAGAAATTAAGTTTCACACAAAAGTACACTGAAACCCAATAAGTTAAGGTAACTCAAACATTTTTAAGGAAACCGATTGCAACAAACCATTTAAGTTCAAAAACTAATCCTAATGAGTACTGTGAACTTAATCCATTTGAGTAAACGAAGCAATTTGTGCACAGTAAAACCCAATAAATGAAGAGAACTCAAACCAACTGAGTACTGTAAAACCTAATGAGTTAAGGCAACTCAAACCGTTTGAGGAAACCGATTGCTACAAACCATTTGAGTTAAAAAACGAATCTATACGAGTACTGTGAACTTACTCCATTTAAGTTAAAGTAATGAGGTGAGCTCATTACCTTCAACACTGAGTTCAAAATTCTTTTTAAATGAGTAGAATTAACTTTCTGTAAATTTTGAGTTCACTACACTAATTTCATTTGATAAAGTTGACTGTTGTGTTTTAGAGTGTTGTAATAAGAATTGTGACAACTATTTCACAAAAATTAATCAACCAAGTTTAACAGACATAAGGAGGACAAAGGGAACAGGACCGTGCCAGATAAAAGAAAAGAATAAAACAAAAATCAACTAACTAACACATTTAACCAAGAAATCCCTTGAACTTTCTCCAGCTTTTTTTGTAAATATGCTTTTATATGTGTTTGAGTAAAGTTAATCTTTTAGCTCTATATGCAATGTCTTCCAAATCCAAAATATATATAGAGAGAGAGAGAGAGAGAGAGAGCGAGAGAGTTTAGCACAGATGTTTAAATTATAAACAATACCAAATAATCAATATTTGGTTGAATAAAAATCCTGATCACAGAACATTAAATAAGTAATAGGTAAATAGTTTTTGTTTTATTCTGGCCAATTTTAATTGAAATTTTAAAAGTTATTTTGGAAGACATTTTCTACAATTTTATTTTATAGAAAGTTTTTGTAGATGTAAACTTTTTTCCATGTGCTGTATAATCTTTTGGGCCATATATACTAAATATATAAAGAAAAGTTACAATATTATAATGTTATTATGTAATATTATTAAAATATTAATAATAAATAACCAAAAAAATTCACAAATGGCAACAATCAAATAACAAAGTGAAATGTGTTCAGAGAACAAGCATGTTGCTATAGTGTTCTGGTTTCATACTTTTACATCAATCAGTTCTTCAAAGGTTGAAATTTGATTTTATTGGTTAAAATTGTTGCTTAATATATATTAACACTTTTCTAAGGGGTTTAAACACAGCAGTATGGCAGCAATACGAATATATAGCCAGCTTCTATGGGAAAAATGTAAAAATATATATATATAATTGTACTTTTTCGATTCAATTCATCTTTATTTCTATAGCACTTTTACAAAGTAGTCTGTGTCAAAGCAGCTTAACATAGAAGTTCTAGTCAATTAAAACAGTGTCAGTCCAGTGTTCAGAGTTGAAGTTCAGTTTAGCTCAGTTCAGTGTGGTTTAATTTCACTGCTGGAAGTCCAAACACTGAAGAGCAAATCCATCGATACTTTATTAAAATCAGTCTGCAGAAACACTTTGATTGACATTCTCCTGTTGTGCGTGCTATCTTAAATTTTTTTTACATCTTGTAAAAAGGGGCATAATAGCTCTCTTTTTAATATAAAACATGAACAATAACCATAAGAGCAATTCCAAATGTCAACCTGGCCATGAAAAAAAGTACGTTTTCACCAAAATAGCGAAACTCTTTCTATTTTTTTTTGTGTAAGCAACTATTTTACAGTACTTTAAAAATACTCAGAAACAACTCTGTCAGTGTTTTCAAACCATTATATTTGATAAATAATTATATTTTGATTTACCAAAGTCACACAAGTGACAATCTATCACATCCATAACAGAGAGACGTCACATCCATAACAGAGAGACGTCACATCCATAACAGAGCTTTTTCCTCATAAAGGCAAACATGTAAAAAAATAATAAAATCATCATTTTTGTTTTTGTTTATTTTGGTGGTAGACGAGGAGATCCCCGCCCCCATTGTGTAAAGCGCTTTGAGTTCCCAGAAAAGCACTATATAAATGTAAGGAATTATTATTATTATTATTATTATTATTATTATTATTATTATTATTATTATTATTATTATTATTATTATTATTATTATTTTATAGAGAGCAACTCTTATCCTTTAGATCCTTTTTAATTCACAGAATTTCTTGTATAATGTAAACGCGCAAACCTTTTTGGTCACATCCATAACGCACATTTATTTCCCTCATTTATATAAAAAAGGCTTACAAATTGACATTTTTCTGATCCCAGAACTCTGTGGATTATAGTTTTGGAAAACATAAACAGATGTTTCAGTATAATGCTCACGTATACTTCCTCTGTGAATTTAAGCTTTGGATTTTTACTGCAAACGTCACATCCATAACGCTGGAATTGCTCATAAACATATATTCCTGTTTCATGTTTGCTTGGAAACTCAGTAAGATTGATTGATTTAATTTGCTGCCTGTGAAGTTCTTTCGAAATGATTTAATCTTGTATAGTTCTGAAGAAATCATTTGAGCTATTCACTGTGAGAGTTATGAAATATGATTCTCTGTTACGTCAAGCGGACTTATTTCTGCCTTTGTTTTCATTTTTCCTTTTTCTGTAGGAAATGTCTGTAATTTAACTTTTTTGAACAGTGCTTTGCATATACCTACAGTCATATATTGTATGTGGTGTGAATCTATATTATTATTATTATTATTATTATCATTATTATTATTATTGTTCAGAATCAGAATCAGTTTTATTGCCAAGTGTGCTTCACACACACAAGGAATTTGCTTTGGCTACAACAATTGTTGTTGTTATTGTTACTGTTGTTGTTGTTGTTGTTGTTGTTGTTGTTGTTGTTGTTGTTATAACGGGTGACACAGTGGCATATGGGGCGCCACGGTGGCGCGTGAGTAGCACGTTCGCCTCACAGCAAGAAGGTCGCTGGTTCGATCCCCGGTTGGGGCAGGTCCCGGTTGGGCCAGTTGGCATTTCTGTGTGGAGTTTGCATGTTCTCTCCGTGGTTGCGTGGGTTTCCTCCGGGTGCTCCGGTTTCCCCCACAGTCCAAAGACATGCGGTACAGGTGAATTGGGTAAGCTAAATTGTCCATAGTGTATGTGTGTGAATAAGAATGTATGAATGTGTTTCCCAGAGATGGGTTGTGGCTGGAAGGGCATCCGCTGCGTAAAACAAATGCCGGATAAGTTGGCGGTTCATTCCGCTGTGGCGACCCCAGATTAATAAAGGGACTAAGCCGAAAAGAAAATGAATGAATGAATGAACAGTGGCATATTCGCCTCACAGCAAGAAGGTTGAGCCCCGGCTGGGTCAGTTGGCGTTTCTGTGTGGAGTCTGAATGTTCTCCCCGTGTTGGCGTGGGTTTCCCCCACAGTCCAAACACATGTGCTACAGATGAGCTGAATGAACTAAAATTGACCGTAGTGTACTGTATGAGTGTGAATGTGAGAGTGTATGGGTGTTTTGAGTACTGGAAGGGTATCCGCTTTGTAAAACAAATGCTGGATAAGTTGACAGTTCATTCCGCTGTGGTCACCCCTGATGAATAAAGGGACTAAGCTGAAGGAAAATGAACGAATGAATGAATGAATGAATGAATGAATGTTATTATAACAATCCAAGAAATAAATCCATGAACGGGAAAACGTACTGGTAGCTTACATGATTTGTTATTTTGTACAGTAATTTACTGTTTATGATCAGCCCAGACAATATATTGTTTCAAAAAACCCACAAAGTATGTAAATAAAACAACTTTGAGTTCAAATTTTAACACCAAAAGCTGTTGGAGCAGCTATCAAAGTTCTAAGATCTATTCTGAAACCATAAATAAATGAAAAACACCTGCGAATCACAAGCTATGATCAATTTAATTAAAATAATATATCAGTTTAGAGTGTGTGCTGTAGGTAGTGTCTGACTTTAGTACTGTAGAGTTGAAGGCCATGCATGGACTGATGAATCAGTGTGTTTATTTTTGAAGAATGCAAGGATTGAGGTGTTTGTTTGACCACCAGGGGTCGATGTTATTTCACAAATGAAGAATTCAGCTGCAAAAACCTCTAAATTCCATCTGAAATGAGCATTTTTCTCGACCTCCTATGTTTATGTTCAGTTAGCTCACTTTAAAGCCAATGAAAAGAACTTGTTCATCATAAAGTAAAATTACTGAACCTATAGTGTACCCAATACAAATAACCTACTCATGTTCTGCTTTTATATTTTACATTTGGCTATTGTTTGTGCATAAACACATCTAGATATAGAAATAAACATGCTGTTTGTTTGAAAACAACCTTCTTTGGTCATACATACTGCAAACTTATATGAACGATAATATCATTAAATAAGGAAGGGGGTCTCACAGTATTTTCCAGGGGAAAAGGGGTTCTCAGGCAAAAAAGGTTGGGAACTACTGTATTAAAAGGTTTTTGTAGCGCAATATATATATCACCAACCAGACATTCTATTATATATTAAAAATGTTCATAAAAGTCACTTTTTCAAACTTTTCAATGTTAAAAGTTGTTGGAAGAAAGTTTAAAGTCACATAATACAATTCAAAAGCATAAATAAACAGGGAAAAATAAAAACACGAGTCACTAAATACAGAAAACTGCTGATTTATGGATATTTTTGTTTACAGTGTAGATGATTTTGGACATTTCTCCACATTTGGTTTAGAATAAAATGTTCAGCACAATATTTAACCAATCTTTAGTTTCTAGAAATGCTGTTCATTTACAGCATTTTAATATTATCTTGTTAATATTCAGTAAGAAATAAATGCCTTCCAGTCAGACTTCTAAAAGCTGGTGTGATGAACACACACGCTCACACACGCTATGGCTCATATTAGACAAACATTGGCTGTTATTCAGGACAAATAGTCAAACTAACACACGGTCGAGTATAAAGCACCTGATTCAGCAGGAGTTTGCATAAAGGCTTTGTGGTTTACTGTTTCTTTTCCAAAGTTCACAGCTACAGCAAAGTTTCCTGCTTACTCTCTCTCTCCCTCTCTGTCGTTTTATATTTTACTATTATAAATGATTCATTTTCCATGATCATCTTCCATCCCTTCCCCCATTCTCTCTCTCTCTGTCTCTCTCTCTCCCCCTTTCTCTTGGATGTTGTCAGTCATTTGAGGGCTGTGTCTGTTTCCGGTACCTGTTTGTACCTGTAAGAAGTGGGCTTGCCGCAGCGCTGCTCTGCTTTTTTTTATTGCGATCTTAGAAACGGCTCACTGAACTTCAGCGTGACTGAGGGTTTTATTTGTATTAAAACCTTATTCAAAAGGATGATTTCACTAGAGATGATCAACGGGAGCATGGATTGACATTAACGTGGAGGAAAAGCATTGAGGATTGATCCTGAGGGCTTTCTGGAAGCAGATACTGGCATAAAGTCTGAGATGCTCATTGGGTGCATCGCCAGATAGAGCTCTAATCTGGGATTTAAACCACCTGAAGTCCTTCATTTGTGTTCATACTTATTCATGAGGAGAAGTTACCTGGAGGTGATCAACTGGAGAACAAAACAAGACTTTACTATGAAGGAACTTTGAAGTCTGAGATGTCAGGATGCCAAAACATTGATATCTAGACCTCATATCTTGGATTTAAACCCCAATTTTTTAAAATCCTTTTTTAATTCACATACCTTATTCAAAAGAAGAATTCCCCTGGAGGTGATCAACATTAATTTGGAGGATTTTCCTGAAGAGCAAGACGCTAATGTGGAGGAAAGTGAAGAGCATCAACGACTAATTTATTTTTTTTGTTTTTGTGATCAGATTTAGCAAAGTCTGACATGTCTAGATACCAATACATTGACATCTAGACCTCATATCTGGGATTTAAACCCAAAATAAATTTTACAACCCTGCCTTATTTAAAAGAAGAATTGCACTGGAGGTGATCAACATTTATTTGGAGGATTTTGCTGAAGAGCAAAAACATTGAGCGCATCACCATCCAGACTTCATATCTTTGTGAAAGACGATAATGTGCACGTGTCAGAAGAGCATCAACGTTTCTTGTTTTGTGATCAGTTTTAGCAAAGTCTGAGATGTCTAGATGCCAATACATTGACATCTAGACCTCTTATCTGGGATTTAAACTCAACACATTTTTACCGCCCTGCCTTATTCAGAAGAAGAATTCCACTGGAGGTGATCAACATTAAACATTAATTTGGAGGACTTGCCTAAAGAGCACTGATGATTGATCCTGAAGTGCTTTCTGTGATCAGATACTGGCATAAAGTCTGAGATGCCAATCCACATTTGGTGCATCACCATCTAGACCTCATATCTGTGATTTAAACCTTCATTTGCGTTCCTAACTCATTCATGAGTAGTGTTAACCTGGAGGTAATTAACTGGAGAGTACAACGAGACATTAATGTGGAGGAATGTGTCCGATTTTGTGAAGTTTAAGATGTCTGGATGCAAATACATGGATATCTAGACCTCATATGTGGGATTTAAACCCAACACATATTCTTAAATCCTCATTTTAAACGGATTTCTAAACTTTATTCAAAGAAGAATTCCGCTGGAGGTGTTCAACATTTATTTGGAGGATTTTTTTTAAGAGCAAAAACATCGAGTGCATCACCATCTAGACTTCATATCTTGGTGAAAGACGATAATGTGGAGGAGCGTGTCAGAAGAGCATCAATAAATTACAAAATTAAAAAAAAAACAGTTTTAGCAAAGTCCTAGATGTCTTTGACATTGACATCTAGACCTCATATCTGGGATTTAAACCCAAAACGTTTTTTTTACCGCCTTATTCAAAAGAAGAGTTCCACGGGCGGTGATCAATAATAAACATTAATTTGGAGGACTTGCCTAAAGAACACTGATGATTGATCCTGAAGTGCTTTTTGTGACCAAATACTGACATAAAGTCTGAGATGCCAATCCACATTGGGTGCATCACCATCTAGACCTCATATCTGTGATTTAAACCTTTATTTGCGTTCCTAACTCATTCATGAGGAGAGATATTCTGGATGTGATCAACTGGAGAGTACAACGAGACATTAATGTGGAGGAATATATCCGATTTTGTGAAGTTTAAGATGTCTGAATGCAAATACATGGATATCTAGACCTCATATGTGGGATTTAAACCCAACACATATTTTTGAATCCTTATTTTGAACGTATTTCTAAACCTTATTCAAAAGAAGAATTGCACTGGAGGTGATCAACATTTATTTGGAGGATTTTCCTGAAGAGCAAAAACATCGAGTGCATCACCATCTAGACTTCATATCTTGGTCAAATATGTTAATGTGGTTGAACGTGTCAGAAGAGCATCAACATTTTTTGTGTGATCAGTTTTAGTAAAATCTGAGATGTCTAGACGCCAATAAATTGACTTCTAGTCCATATATCTGGGATTTAAACCCAACACATTTTTTACCGCTTTATTTAAAGGAAGAATTCTACTGGAGGTGATCAACATTAATTTAGAGGGTTTGCCTGAAGAGCACCGAGGATTGATCCTGAAGTGCTTTCTGTGATCAGATACTGGCATAAAGTCTGAGATGCCAATTCACATTGGGTGCATCACCATCTAGACCTCATATCTGGGATTTAAACCTTCATTTGCATTCCTAACTCATTCATGAGGAGAGATATTCTGGATGTGATCAACTGGAGAATACAACGAGACATTAATGTGGAGGAACATGTTGGAAGAGCATTGAGGATTGATTTATAATTAGATTTTGTAAAGTCTGAGATATTAAGATGCCAATACACTGATATCTAGATGTCATCTGGGATTTAAACTTAAATTTATTTTTTCTAAATCTTATTGAAGTGAAGAATTTCACTAGAGGTGATCAACATTCATTTGGAGGATTTTCATGAAGTGCATTGAGGATTGAACCTGAAGTACTTTCAGTGATCAGATACTGGAAAAAGTCAATGCACATTGAGTCCATCACCATCTAGACCTCATTTCTGGGATTTATACCCCACCATAAAACATCGAAAACTTGATTTCCTCAACTCATTTGAGGTCAAATCTACCTACATAGATGGCAATGCACATTGAGTCCATAACCATATACAGTAGACATCATAACTGGGATTTAAGCCCAAACAAAAAACACTGAAAGACTTAATTTTCTCAACTTTGTCAATCGAGGAAAAGTCTATGCCTTAATAGATGCTAAAGCACATTGGATACGTCACCATATAGACATTAATATCTGGGATTTAAACCCATAAACAACTGAAAGACTCGAGTTCCTCAACTTTGTCAATCGAGGTTAAATCTGTGATGCCAGTGCCCATTGGGGACATCCTCTTTTAGACCTCATATCTGGGATTTAAACCCATAAAGCTCACAGAAAGACTTGATTTACTCAGTTCTGTCATTCATGGTGAAATCTGCCTTCATAGATGCCAATGCACATTGGCTCTATCGCCACAAAGAGCTCATGAATGGGATTTAAACCCAAAAAACAACTGAAACACTATATTTTCCTCAACTTTGTCAGTCGAGGTAAACTCTGTAATGCCAAGGCACATTGGGTACATCTTCTAGACTTCAAATCTGGGGTTTAAACCCAAAAAACAACTGAAAGACTCGATTTTCTCTACTTTGTCAATCGAGGTAAGACCTGTGCTGCCAGTGTACATTGGGGACATCCTCTTCTAGACCTCATATCTGGGATTTAAACCCATAAAACTCACAGAAAGACTTGATTTACTCAGTTCTGTCATTCATGGTGAAATCTATGCCTTCATAGATGCCAATGCACATTGGCTCTATCGCCACAAATAGCTCATAATTGGGATTTAAACCCAAAAAACACATGAAAGACTCTATTTTCCTCAACTTTGTCCGTCGAGGTAAACTCTTTAATGCCAAGGTACATTTGGTACATCATCTTCTAGACCTCTTATCTGGGATTTAAACCCAAAAAACTCACAGAAAGGCTCAATTTCCTCATTCATGGTCAAATCTATGCCTTCATAAATGCCAGTGCACATTGGATGCACCACCATATAGACATCTTATCTGAGAATTAAACCCAAAAAACAACCGAAAGACTTGATTTCCTCAACTTTGTCAATTGAGATAAAATCTGTGCTCCAGTGCACATTGGAGACATCCTCTTCTAGACTTCAAATCTGGGATTTGAGCCTAAAAAAACTCACAGAAAGGCTCAATTTCCTCATTCATGGTCAAATCTATGCCTTCATAGATGCTACTTGGATACATACATAACCATTTAGACCTCACATCTGAGAAATAAACCCAAAAAAGCAACTGAAAAACTGGATTTCCTCAACCTTGTCAGTCGAGGTAAACTCTGTAATGCCAAGACACATTGGGTACATCATCTTCTAGACCTCAAATCAGGGATTTAAACCCAAAAAACTCAGAAAGACAAAATTTTCTCATTCATGGTCAAATCTATGCCTTCATAGATGCTACTACACATTGGATACATCACCAGATAGACCTCAAAACTTGGAATTAAACCCAAAAAAACAACTGAAAGGCTTGATTTCCTCAACTTTGCCAATCGAGGGAAAATCTATGCCTAGACCTATACATCATCATAGACCGAGATCTGGGATTTAAACCCCCAAAACACTGAAAGATTCAATTTCCTGGACTGTTATTTGGGGGACAATCTGTAAAGTCAATGCACATTGGGTACATCTCCATATAGACTTCAAAACAGGGATTTAAACCCCCCAAAACAATTGTCAATCAGGGTGTGCGGGATGCAGTTTTTGGGCAGTAAGCTGTCGGAGGCGCAGACGCAGGTGTCGGGATGGATGGGGAGCATGCGGCGCTCTTTACAGGAGGCGGTGGAGATGATGTCTGGCCCTCTGGAGAGGAATGGAGTGATGGAGGGAGAGGAGCAAGAGGGACGCTTTGAAAGAGCCATTTCACCTCTCCGAAGTTTCGCTTCTCGTGGACGGCATTCGCTTCGCAATCGGTTTTCTCTGCGCAAGCGCACGTCTGCGGCACAGTCCAGTAATGTAAGATTGATATACACTGCTTTCTCTGCTTCTACTTCGTCTTACTATTTGTGTTCATTTTTAGTGAATTGCACAGATTTTCAACATCAAAACATTCA
>CAIGQQ010027804.1:30400-57325 GCA_903798035.1 Danio albolineatus
TTTCTGACAGAAGTGTCTTTATTTGATTTAAACTACAGTAATATTGTGAAATATCGTTATAATTTTAAATAGGTTAAATAGTTTTCTATTTTAAATATATTATAAAATGTAATTTTTTAACTTTCAACATTATTACTGCAGTATTTGGTGTTGCGTAAAGTGCTGATTTAAAGCTCAAAATTATTATTATTATTATTATTACTATTATTATTATTATTATTATTATTATTAATATTATTATTATTATTATTATTATTATTATTATTATTCATTCATTCATTCATTTTCTTGTCAGCTTAGTCCCTTTATTTATCCGAGATCGCCACAGCGGAATGAACCGCCAACTTATCCAGCATATGTTTTACGCAGCGGATGCCCTTCCAGCCGCAACCCATCTCTGGGAAACATTCATACACACTCATTCACACTCATACACTATGGACAATTTAGCTTACCCAATTCACCTATAGCGCATGTCTTTGGACTGTGGGGAAAATCGGAGCACCCGGAGGAAACCCACGCAACCACAGGGAGAACATGCAAACTCCACACTGAAATGCCAACTGACCCAGCCGAGGCTTGAATCCGTGACCTTCTTGCTGTGAGGCGACAGCACTACCTACTGCGCCACCATGTCACCATTATTATTATTATTATTATTTTTATTATTATTATTATATTTTTTAAAAGAAGTTAATTTTATTCAGGATTCTTTGATCAAAATGAAAGAACAACATTTAGTAACATTATAAGTGTGTGTTACGTTAAGAGGTGGTGGTGACGTAGACAACGGAGCGAGGATTCAAGTGCAGTTATTTTAATGAAAGTCAGTATAGCAATTAACAATGGGCAAAAATCATAGTCGAGAACAGGCATGAGGCAGCAGACAAGGAATATCAAATAAGCAAGACTAAGGTCAAAAAACACGGACAAACAGGCATAAAGAAAACACGTTGTAACGCCACTAACAGAGAACAATCTTACTGCAAGGATTGTGAGTGTGTGTGCTGCTTTTGTAGTGAGTGTAATCAGTCATGACCTCCGGTGGTGTGTATGCAATCAGTCGTGATATGGAGCAGGAGTGTGTGTGTGTGTGTGTGTGTGTGCTGCATGACTGGAGTTGTAGTCCTAGACATGGCTGATCTGTAGTTCCCGGAAGTGTGAACCAGCGATCTTCTGACAGAGGAGAGATCGCTGGTGATCGTGCTAGTGTGTTTACTGTCACCTTTAATTTTAAAGCATTCTTGATTAATACAGTTATTAATTCTTTCTGGCCTCAAACATGATTTGAATGATATTGCATGTGTTTATATGTATGTATTGTATCAGGAAAGAGGTTTTGTAGATCAGTTTTGGGTCACTGGTTACTGCGTGATTCATGGATTGTTATTTTATGGGACAACTGTAATGATACCTGTTACACATTTACTGGCCACTTTATTATGTACACCCGTCCAACTGCTCGTTAATGCAGATTTCTAATCAGCCAATTGCATGGCAGCAACTCAATGCATTTAGGCATGTAGACATGGTCAAGACGATCCGCTGCAGTTCAAGCCAAGCATCAGAATGGGGCAGAAAGGTGATTTAAGTGACTTTGAACGTGGCATGGTTGTTAGTGCCAGATGGGCTGGTCTGAGTATTTCAGAAACTGCTGATCTGCTGGGATTTTCATGGACAACCATCTCTAGTGTTTACAGAGAATGGTCTGTAAAAGAGAAAATATCCAGTGAGCGGCAGTTCTGTGGGTGCAAATGCCTTGTTGATGCCAGAGGTCAGAGGAGAATGGCCAGACTGGTTCCAGCTGATAGAAAGGCAACAGTAACTCAAATAACCACTCAGTACAACCGAGGTCTGCAGAAGAGCATCTCTGAACACACAACACGTCCAACCTTGAGGCAGATGGGCTACAGCAGCAGAAGACCACACCGACTGCCACTCCTGTCCGCTAAGAACAGGAAACTGAGGCTACAATTCACACAGGCTCACCAAAACTGGACAATAGAAGATTGGAGAAACGTCACCTGGTCTGATAAGTCTCGATATCTGCTGCGACATTCGGATGGTCGGGTCAGAATTTAGGGTCAGGGACAAATCTGCAGCAACTGCGTGATGCTATCATATCAATATGGACCAAAATCTCTGAGGAATATTTCCAGTACCTTGTTGAATCTATGCCATGAAGGATTAAGGCAGTTCTGAAGGTAAAAGTGTGTCCAACCCAGTACTAGAAGGTATACCTAATTGTTATGGCTGGTAGTGACGAAGACAACGGAGGCGAGGATCCAATCGCAGATATTTATTAAAGTCAGTATAGCAGTGGTCAACAGGGGCAAACAGTTGTATACGGGAAATCCAGAATCGTAGTCGTACAGCAGGCAAAAAGATCACAAGGGCTGGCGGCAGGCAAGAATAACAAAAAGCAAGGGCTATGGTCAAAAAACACAGAAACAGGAACAAGGAAACGCGTTGTATGGTCACTCTAACAGATCGCAATACTCAGCAAACAGAATGAGTGTATGTGCTGTTTATGTAGTGTGTGTAATCAGTCCAGCAGCAGCTTCAGCTGTGAGAATCTAATCAGATGGTGATCTGGAGCAGGTGTTTGTGTGTGTTGCATGACTGGATCTGTAGTCCGTATATAAGCAGATTTGTAGTTCATGGAATGTGTATGAACCAGCGATCTCTGACAGAGGAGAGATCACTGGTGATCGTGACACCTAATAAAGTGGCCAATGAGTGTATATTCTGATTTTGGCATTTTAGTTACATTTCCCTCTATTTTTCCATGACCTTTAAATTAAAAACAATAATAATAATAATAATAATAATAATAACACATTTAGTTTGTAATTCGCTTTTCTTAGACTCAAAGCTCTAAAGCATCAATATTCACAGCATCGTTACGATCCTCCACCCTGTGTAAGTATAAAAAGAGAAAGAAAATCACATGTCTGTTTACTTTAAGTAGTTTCACGGATATAGTCCAGGAGTCATTTATAGCGTATAAATCTCATTGTCTCGCTGTGGAATGAACGTTTGCTCAATGCAGAGCTTTGTTTTCCGAGGAAGTGTTTTGTTTCCTAGTAACAATTCCTGTACAATGACATGTTTGGAGAAGCAGAGTGGCATGAAATTCAAAGTATCTGTTGTTTGTACAAAGCACAGTGTGTGTGTGTGTGTGTGTGTGTGTGTGTGTGTGTGTGCGTGTGTGTGTGTGTGTGTGTGTGTTTTGACAGGTGTGTGTCCATGTTGGCTCATTAAAATATGCTTAGAACTGAATATTTTATGCAGCTTTGTAGTTGTGGACACACTTGTGCATCAGATTTGTTCAATGCTATTTATCCAAATTAATTCAATTCACCTTTATTTGTTTAGCGCTTTTACAATGTAGATTGTGTCAAAGCAGCATCACATAGAACATTATAGTAAATTGAAACCGTGTCAGTCCATTTATCAATATAGGAGTTCAGTTCAGTGTTGTTTAATATTCACTACTTGGAGTCCAAACACTGAAGAGTAATCTATCGGTGCGCAGCTCTAGCTGCAGTCTAGGCGCCGGAGGCTGGAGAACTCGAGGCTCGTCTGTCCTTGGAGGGTCACAGGAATCCGTCTCTTGCTTGCTACTCTGCCAAGCACCAAACAGCTGCTCAGGATACGGCCTGGTCCAGGGTTATGGAACCTTGGAATGGTCTCGTCGCAGGTCTTGGATCGAATGCGTGGCACTGTATTGTCTCTGGGGGCCTCGGGATGAGTATCCCCAGGTGGAAATAGAGAATAAAGAGAATAATTAGCGTAGCTGCTGTTCATAGTGTATAATAAGGAGATGCGTGGAGCACATTCATGCATCATACCGCTAAGTGATGTATTAAGTGTATGCTTCAATAAAAAGATAGGTCTTTAATCTAGTTTTGAACTGTGAGAGTGAGTCTGAGCCTCGGACATTATCAGGAAGGCTATTCCAGAGTTTAGGAGCCTCAAATGAGAAGGCTCGACCCCCTTTACTTGACTTTGCTATTGTGGGTACTACCAGAAGCCCTGAGTTTTGAGATCTTTAGCTTAAATTTGCCCAAAGACTAGTTTTCATTGGTACACGATTTGCCAAATGTTATAGACCTATAAGCCAATAAAATACTAATTCAAATGATAAGTGAAGTTTCAAAAACTAATTTCGAGAGGAGCACGTGATATGCCTGATCACTGCTGGCCTCTCGTCTGTGATCATTAGTAAGCCAATCAGATCATTCCACACTCACTATAGACGAATTACCATGTTTGTAAACATACAGGATGCGCACACAGCAAGGTTGCAGAAAATAAACCTGGAGCGCTAGCTTTTACAGCGAGGGAATGACATCCGATGCGGTACAGAGTTTGTTGTTTTCTTAGAAATAAGTTATATTGATTACATATTGTATATATTATTTACATAATGCTTTCAGCGTATTATAACAGCTTGTCACCCAGTGATAAGCACAGTTATTCTGCAAAATTAAGGTTAAAGTGAGCGGCGTTCGTCTGAAAAGGTCAATTTGCTATAGCAGCACCCTCCTAATGGATAAGACCAAATGGCAGAGCATCCAGCTCGAAATATACAACTATCTCATTGAAACTCCAAGTAATTTTACAAGAGAGAAGCTAAAAGGCCTACAAGTCTTCGAATGCCTACAATTTTGTTCTGTGTGGTCATGTGCAAGAAATAATGCTCCATGATTACCAGATTCAAAACCAGCATCAGCCTGGATTCGAACCCACGACCCCTGCATGTAAGTCAGGAAGCCTAACCGCTCCACCAAATCACTTGAAGGTTCTGTTTTACAGTGGGGTTTAATACCTCAATCTGCTCTAATGTTCTTTGCTGAAGCTGTTCCAGTGCAATACATAAAAAATGACCACTAGGTGTCACCGTAGGGTGGGGTTTCCAAATGTTTCGAAGCTTTGACACATTTGCTTCGACTGTTTCAGTGTTTCATGAAGCCTCGCTTTGCCCACCACTACCATAAACCTAGTCGAAATAACAGGCAAGAGGTCAGAAGGCTGGCTGTAGGCAGGGATAAACAGAATAACAAGGCGAGGGTAAAAACACGGACAAAGGAAATGCGTTGTGATGTAAACAAGACTCAGCCATGACTGCGTGTTTGTGGGGTGATTTTATAGTCCAGGTAATCAGTTCATGAGCAGCATCAGCTGTGGGAGTGTAATCAAATGGTGACTTGGAGCAGGTGTTTGTGTGTTGCATGACTGGGTCTGTAGTCCATTTACCAGCAAATTTGTAGTTCATGAGAT
Source organism: Danio albolineatus (assembly GCA_903798035.1). Classification (NCBI taxonomy): domain Eukaryota; kingdom Metazoa; phylum Chordata; class Actinopteri; order Cypriniformes; family Danionidae; genus Danio; species Danio albolineatus. Next base: position 35,687 of record CAIGQQ010027804.1, read on the forward strand.
GTGTGTGTTCACCAGTGGTCTGCACAGGCTGGATCGCTGGTGATCATGACACCTTTCTTCATACATCGTGATGCATTATTTGTTCATTTTTTAGTTGTGCATGGACCTAAATGAAGGTCTTGTTTGATAAATAAAGGCTTTTTTTATATACACACACCCAAATGGCTCTTTAAAAAAATGCATTTGATAAAGAAAATCAGAAATGGCTATGTGCTGAAAAAATTTCCCGACCCCTGACCTAAAGAATGACAATGTGGACTAGCAAAATAAACTTTGCACATTTTGATTTCACACTATTTGTGACTAAATTTGAGTATTTAAGCTTTAAAACGGCTAGATAGATAAATGAAAAATAAACCTCACAAGTAACAATGACCAAAAGTGTAAGAAAAATGTAAATTTAATTTAAAATGTATATAATACGCTGGTTTATATTGTAGTCTTGTTATGACGTTCATTAGATTAGCTTTAACTTACACTGTAAAACAAAACAAAAAATCTATTTATATGTTTTCTGTTTATTTACCGTTGTGAATTGCATTATGGGATGTTGATCTCTGCTCCGTCTACGGTTGTTGTTAAAAAATCAGCTCTATAGTTTAACAAAGTGACTTTTATTGACTATTACTATTTATTTATAGTTTGAAATAGTGTGTAAGAAATAATATATGGAGAAATAAATCTGTAAATGTGCTGGCAGTTTATTACAATGTTTTTGTAGCATAATATACAACACCAACACAGACAATGTAGCACTGCAAACTATTGAAAATGTTCTTAAAAGTCACATTTTCCAACTTTTCCTAGTTAAAAGTTGTTGGAAGAACAATCCAGATGCCATAATGAGATTCAAAAGCATAAATAAATGGGTAAAAAAAAAAAAAATCCTGAATCACAAAATATGGAAAACTGCTAATTAACAGTGCAGTGGAGGTGGTTAACCTAGTTAAGAAGTCTGTCGGATAAATCAGCTTCCTCAACTGAAGACACTACAACCAGCTGTATTTTTTAGCAGGGTTTGGCAGGAGTTTACTATGATATGTGTACTAAAGCACTTTGTTTTCTCTCATTAAACCCTACAGGGTCAGTTGAAGGACTGTGAACCAGAGGAAGATGGAGATGCAGATCAGGACTCAGAGACTCTAATCGAGGAAACAGAAGAACAAAATGAAAACAATGACACTGTTGACAGGTAAGAAATATCTGACGACATCATCGTCATCATTAGCCACAGCAATATCACCCTGCAGCCCAAGACCAGTTACTCGCTGAAGCTAAGCAGGGCTGAGTCCTAATGCCCCACTATAGTGAAGAGGACACTGTACTGTCAGTGAGTGCAATCTTTGGGATGAGACATTAGGTCCTGACTCTCTTGAGGTCATTAAAAATCCCATGGCACTTTTCATTAAGAGTAGGGGTGTAACCCCGGTGGGCCAAATTCCCTCCATGTGATCATGGCCTCCCAATCATCCACACCCACTGAATTGGCTCTGTCACTGTCTTTCCACTTATTGCTGGTGTGTGTGCTGCGGGCCGGCGTTGTTGTCCTGTGCCTGTCGCATCACAATAAATTCTCTATATGAATACACATACGTTACATCAGTGTTTCTCAACTGGTGGGTCGCGACCCGAGAACATTTTTAGTGGGTCGCGGAGTGTGTAAAACATAAATTTTTAACTTATTTTGCTTATACCGGACTTTTATTTTGAAATGCGCATACCGGACTTTTATTTTGAAATGCACATACCGGACTTTTATTTTGAAATGCATATACCTGACTTTTATTTTGAAATGCGCAATTGTACTTTGTAATATTTGTATAATTTGATACATTTTGTCCTATGAGATCAATAAAAAATTGTTTATTTGTAAGTCTTCGTGATCTTCTTACGATTTATCTGTCACTACTTGTGTATGTTAACAAATAAATACAAATTAATTCATTATAATTCCTAAAATTAAAATATAGTTCCTAAAAATTTGGGTCGCGACCTGATGACCATGTAAAAATGTGGGTCCCATGGCCAAACCAGTTGAGAACCACTGCGTTACATTACATTATCATAATAATAAACCTTCAGCTGTCAGGTTAAACATCTGATGAAAGCTTGTGTCCGCTACTGAATAAAAAACAGCAATTGCAACCTTTTAGCTCACATTCATACGTTTTCCCTTTCGATGCAGTGTTCATATCTTACAATTTAGACGTTCTTTCTTTTAATTCTGACTGAAATGTGCAATTCTGAGAAAAAAAGACCATTTAGCTCACATTTTCAGACATTTTCCATCTTCTGTTATTCCTTGCTTATTGGAGTCTTGAGGCTAATGGTCTCTTGGTGTTGATAAAAAGCATCACACTTCAGTTTCATGTGTCTTTTTTTTTAATCTGTTCAGTCAGGGCACAGCAAGGCTCAATCAAGCCCTTCAGAGACTGAATCAAGCCAGACGACGAAAAACATCCAGTGATTCAGAATCAGCAAATACCCCAATTCAGGAGGAGCCCGAACCACTGCCTCTTCTTGAGGTAATTTTCAGATTCAGTCAGTGGTGTTAAAAAAACTGGCTGTCTTTATTATATATCATTATAATGAATAGAATTGCATAACTGATCACTATCCGATTAATTTTTACAAGCAAAATGTATGTGTACACTACCTGACAAAAGTCTTGTTGTCAATCCCAGTTGTAAGAGTAACAATTAACAACATGACTTTTAGTTGATCATGGGGAAAAGTGGCAGAAGGTAGATTTTTCTTCCTATGAATTATTTGTTGAACTGCATCCCAATCATCACAAATACTGCAGAAGACCCATTTGAACATGCATGGACCCAAGATTCTCACAGAAATCAGTCAAGTTTGGTAAAGGAAAAATCATGGTTTGGGGTTACATTCAGTATGGGGGCTTGCGAGAGACATCAACAGCCTGAGGTGTTACAACATTTGTGTTGCCCATTACATTACAAACCACAGGAGAGGGCAAACTCTTCAGCAGGATAGCGCTCCTCATACTTCAGCCTCCACATCAAAGTTCCTGAAAGCAGAGAAGGTCAAGCTGCTCCAGGATTGGCCAGCCCAGTCACCAGACATGAACATTATTGAGCACGTCTGGGGGTAAGATGATGGAGGCGTTAAAGATGAATCCAAAGGATCTTGATGAACTCTGGGAGTCCTGCAAGAACGCTTTCTTGGACATCCCAGATGACTTTAGTAATAAGTTATTAGAGTCATTGCAGAGATGTGTGGATGCAGTCCTCCAGGCTCATGGGAGTCACACACAATATTCATTCTGTTTCCACTGCAGCATGACTTTATATTCTGTACTGTACATTATTTCTGTTAAGAGACAAGACTTTTGTCTAAGAAAAGTCAGACTTTACTGTCTTAATGAAATAATTCAAAATCAAGACATGATCATATTTTATTTTGGTAAAGTAAGTGTAATCTAGAGGCCTTTGCCTTTCATATCAGCCACTTCTGATACCAAATGATCAACTAGAAGTCCAGTTATTATTTGTTGCTCCTAAAACTTGGATAGGCGACAAGACTTTTGTCAGGTAGTGTGTATAAATACAGTATAGGTACAGTATATAAATTGTTGTTATTATTATATAACAAAATGATTAGCCCTACTTGGAAATTATATTTTGTTTTAAAATATTTCCCAAGTAAGGTCTAAAGGAGAGGTTTATTTCAACACGTTTTTTAAACATAAACATTTTAATAACTACTTTCTAATAACTAATTATAATCAAATAGTCTAATCTTTTGTCTTTGTCATGATGACAGTACATAATATTTGGTCACACTTTATTTTGATGGTCCATCTGTTACATTGTAATTCATTCTCATTAGATTATAAGTAGACTGTAAGGTTGGGGTTGGTGTAAGTTGACATGTACTTGAAAAGATTCTTTTAGTCAGTTAAATGTCTGTTGAATGTCAGTATCAACAGATATTAAGTAGACAGTCTACTAATACTCAAATGGACCATCGAAATAAAGTGTTACCTAAGATTTTACTAGTTGTTTCATAAAATGCACTCTCAGGAAAAAAAGGTACAAATGGTACAATTGATGTTCCTTGAGGAACAGTTTTATCCCTTTGTAAAAATTGTACCTTATATGGTCCTGAAAAGACCTCTAATGATACTGTTCTGTGCCTTTTATGGTAAAACTGAAGTGAAGGTACACAATTGTTCTCATATAAAAGGTACAAAAGTGTTGAACAACTCCTTCTTTATTACAGCATCTATGAAAATAAATATGACTGGAAAGGCAAAGTGATTTTTATGAATGATTTCCATATTAAAACAAGAATCATCATTTAAAAGTATGTTTAAAGATGCTTATAAACATACATTTTAGTTCTATAATACAATAATACAAAACAACTGGTAAAACATAAAACTATAGGTATTGTAAACTAAACATTTAAGGCATTTTAATAAATGTTTGGTAAGCTTTTTTGACACTGTTAAGGTACAAAGTGTCCTGTCACTGTGGTGGTCCCTTTCACAAAGTATACAATATTGTGTCTGCAGGTTTTTAAAAACAAAGGTACATTTTGGTTTCCCATGGTACAAATCATGACCTTAAAAGGTACACATTTGTTTCTTTGTCTTAAGGTACAATTCTGTCCCATAAAAAGGTACTGCCCCAGTGACAAGGGTTTGTACCTTCTTTGGTACAACATTTTACCATTTTTCCAGATTAAATTAATAACAATTTATAATTATAATTTTATAATTTTGTCTTCACCTGTATACATTCAGTATATATTTATGAGCAATAATATGAACAGTAGTAATGCAGATATAAAGTATGTCAATGCACTTGTTGGTTTTGTCTTAAGAGGTGTTGTTTAATGTAAAAAAAAGTTCTTGTTTCAGGCCTTTCAGTATAAAAGTCTTTGTTGCTGACTTCTGAAGAGTTTCGTGTTGCTTTTGTTGCCATAACAAGGTCACCTGACAGTTTGTTGATACCAAATATATTATTGAATCTGTAGTTGTTTAATATCTAACAAATAGCGATAAGGTCAGTCCATGGCAACTCAACCGTAGGTATTCTTGACTTTGGAAGAATAACATTTTTGGCAGGCTGACAGCTATTAGAAGGAAACAAGCTACATTTCTGGTTTCGGTGTAAAAGCATTCCTTTTAAAGACCGAATGTATCAGCTGCATACAACATTCAGGTTTCAACCAATGAAAAAGGATAAAAACATTTGGATTCTCATAAATCTGAGACTGAATTATTAAATAACAAAAGATATACTGCATGACCTTACGTTGTTTTCATCCTACTTCTCGCATGTGTTTGGTTGTGAGACGTAGTTTGGACAAAGTTGTCTGCGATTCTTCCTATTTTGAAGTCACGCAGTGTGAAACTCCCTGTCGCCGATCCATCTTGCAGTGTAAACAAAGCAGCGACGAAACGCTAGCCCAGATAGTCATGCAGTGTGAACACATCTGTGACACGACTACTTTGAAAATCACGCAGTCTGAACTCGGCATTTGATTATTTTATTTTCAGCCCACTTAAGTTAAAAATATGTTAATTTAATTGACTTGTGTTGGCACAACATGAGGGAATTGTGTGAAATCCAACATTTTTACAGTGTAGAAGGTCTCTGTGCACAAATAAAATAGTGATTAAGTAATATTTACTCCAAAAATTTTGATTAAAAGCACAGGGGAAAGTTATAATTTGACCTTCTTTCCAAAATAGTGCTTTATTTAGTAAATATACAGTTTATACGGCAAATATTTCCCAAATGATGTTTAACAGTGCACATTTTTCACAGTATTTCCTATAATATTTTTGCTTTAAGTCTTATAAGTCTTATAAGTCTTATTTGTTTTATTTCGGCTACACAGCAAATTCATCAGTGTTAAATTTCGAGTGTTGCGGTACTTCAAAGTAAAGTGTTGAAATTCTAGAGTTAGATAAAGATAAAATAACCCTCTCAGTGTTAGAAGCTGATTTGCATTCTTGTCATACAGAGTTACATGTATCTAATGCTAATACAGTGTTGACTACTATATCCGGGAAGTTATGCAGTGATATCCCTGGAGGATTTTCCCAGACGCAATAGTTTAATCACTTGCTTTTCTGACACACAAATCCTACTCTAATGCTCAGTAAGCAGATCTAATGTCTAATTTCTCTGTTCAAACTATTTAGAATGTTTAAAGTACAGATAAATAATAATAATAATAAATATTCATAATAATAAGAATCTGCTAAGTTTTGGAACTGCGCTGCTTAAAAAAACATATTTTTTTTCTGAGGTGGTACTTGGTAAAAAAGTTTGAGGACCACTGGCCTACAGAATAAACCATTGTTATACAATGACTTGCCTAATTACCCTAACTTTAACCTAAGTACCCTACACTGTAAAAAATGCTGGGTTCCACACAATCCCTTCATGTTGTCCCAACACATATCCATTAAGTTAATTTGGTCGTTTTTACAAATTTAGCTAGAACTTAAAACTATTACACTGTCCCAAAAAAACCCTTGAGATTTGTGTTGTTTCAACTAATTTTATGTACGTTGTTTAAACAAGAAGCAAAGTCATTTTTTTCAGTGTAGTTAAGCCTGTAAATGTCACTTTAAGCTATATACTACTACTACCTTGAAAAATATCCAACATATTATGTGCTGTCATCATGGCAAAGATAAAATAAATCAGTTATTAGAAATGAGTTACTCAAACTATTATTTTAGAAATGTGTTGACAAAAATCTTCTCTCCGTTAAACAGGAATTGGGGAAACAAATATACAGGAGGTTTTAATAATTTAACTGACTTCAACTGTACATTGTTCAGCTGTCTCAGTGTGTTTTTGTGTGTGTTTTTGCATGTGTATTACTGGATCAGTCCTTGGCTCCTCCACTGGACTCCAGCGTTTTACGTTCGAAGGTTGATCTGGGAAAGAAGCGAAGTATAAAGCGCTCCAGACCGTCCCGTGCCGTCCGACAGAGAGCCGCTCTGCCCGCTCTGACTGAGGGAACAAACCCTGACTGGAGGTTCTGCGACTCTACAGGTAGATCAGTATATGTGCATCATATTAGATTTCATGAATCATAATCTATGTTAAAGGGATAGTTTCTAACTAAAAAAAAATATCTAAAAATGAAAATGTACTCAACCTTTATGAGTTTGCTTTTTTTGTCGAACCAAAAAGGAGATATTTTGAGTAATGTTGGAAACCGGTAACCATCAACTTTCATATTAAGACAAACAAATACTATGGAAGTCAATAGCCCCTTTCACACAGTGATACTGGTAAATATCTGGAAAATTACTGGAACGACTTTACCGGTAATAAAAAAAAAAACGCTGCTAACACAGGCGAAGACGTTCCAGTATTTTTCGGGACAAGACCATTCACACATCCATTCCACAATACCAGTAAATTCTGGTATCAGGTACTCTGGTAAATCCTTAATCAGAATTGAGCTCTAAACGGCTGCACTTGTATTTGTAAACATAGAAGGGGTCGGACTTTTGTTGATGGCTTTTGTTGATTATAAGCTTTAGCATTCATGCAGCTGCTTTGTCCCAGAGACACCCAAAAGCAGAAGCGCGATCTGCAGCTAAATGTTTACATAATTGACGACATTACAAATTCTGTGGATGGATAAGTATTGTCGACAACCTCGATGAAAACATATGGAGAAACACTTTCACATGTCGAGATGTTTATAATATGTGTGTGCGTTGGCACTCACCGGCTGCTTCACGTGCCCACGTGTCAAGCAACTTAAGCAAAGCTTGAAGTTAAACAAACAGCGGTTTATCATACGCATTTAATTAAAAATTCTTTACACAGATGGCATTAATAATGCATGTAAAAACGTTATCTGACCAAGATCTAACAGCTAAATGTGTCTGGAAAAATATTCAAAGGCTTTTAAATTCATAAACAGCGTGGATGTGATATGCGTCTGAATGTTCTGATTGGCTGGAGTAGATATCTCACATCAGCGTGTTATGAGAGTGAATACGCTCGTAATGGCAATTTTCCCTCTGCGTTCACACGGAGCAGAGTTTTAGAGTGGTGAGGGATCGAGTCCCCTCTGACAATTAGGTCCGCCTAGAAGCGTGGGTGATTCGATTGGTTCACTGGAGGTTGATAGATAGATAGATAGATAGATAGATAGATAGATAGATAGATAGATAAAAATGCAGCAAAATCTGTAATGTATGTCATATAAACCGCACTATAATGACTTAAAACATGGAGAATTTCTCTTTCGTGCTTTTATTTTAGATAGTGCTACCACTTATGTAAATATATAATGTTACATCTAAATAAATAAAAACATGTAAAAGACATCATTACATGTTTACAAAGGTTTTAATTATTTTAACTATGCATGTCTTTAGGTTGTAGTTACCGATAATAATGTTAGTAATATTACAGTCTTGTTAAAATCTGAGAATACTGAGAATAGACTATTAAAAGCACTTTTGATCAGTAATAACCTTTATTTAACCAGGTAAGTCAATTGAGAACAAGTTCTCATTTACAATGACGACCTGGCCAAGAGGCAACATAAAAAGCAGCTACAGTACAAAGGAGCAGGGACACAATACAATAGCAATTTCACAAATGCAGATAATACCATATAAAACCAATTAATCAGACATTCAACGCAGCCTATCCATTTGGGGTCCTAAGCGGACACAATTGTCAGGGGGACAGGGATTTCTCTTGACACCGGCAAATTACCAGTAATGTTACAACAACTCTTTTCCAGGTCTGTATTTATGAAAGGGGCTAATGGTTACAGGTTTCTAGCTTTCTTCAAGATATCTTCTTAATATCCTTCTTTAGTCACTTATAGAATTATGTAAAGTATATATTTGAATATAAAAACAGATGCTACTTTGATTTACACAGAGCTGTTGAATTCATTTACAGTATATAAATCATCTACCTAAAAAAAAAAGAACTAAAAAAATAAGTTTGATCAGTAATTATAATAACTAATTACTTTCAAAAACTGCTAATATCACAAAAACAAACAGATTTGGAGGATTTCCAAAGGCCAGCCTTTTTTACTTTATTATATTGTAGGTGATCACACTTTACAATAAGGTTCATTAGTGAATGTTAATTAATGCATTTACTAACATGAACAAACAAAGAACAATACATTTACTACAGTATTTGTTCATGTTAGTTAATGAAAATACAGTTGTTCATTGTTAGTTCATGTTAACTCATGGTGCATTAACTAATGTTAACAAGCATGGACTTGGATGTTAATAATGCATCAGTAAATGTTCAATCATGATTAATAAATGCTGTACAAGTGTTGTTCATGATGAGCATAGCCGGCCCTCCCTATACACGAACTAAGCAGCTGCTTAGGGCCCCGCGGCCTTTGCTTCATTGCCTTCCCCATTTATATACCTGATTTATTTTGCAAAAAGGACCGCGAAAATGAAACGAAACTCACTCTATTCTTCAGGCGTAGAGATAAACTGAAAGGAAAAATGATGATTAGAAGAGACGAGCACAAAATTATTTTTAGCAGCGCTTTTAAGTGCTAATGATGATGTTAAAGACAATCTTGAAGCACGTTTATCTAAAATAGGCTATTACAGATTAATAAACGTCGTCTACTTGTATGAAATATTAACATTTTTCTTGGTTTTACAGACCTGTGCTTTTAGTCTAAAGCGTATTTTACTGTAATGCAATACTGAAGTGTCTTTCACTGACATATTTTGCACACATGGTAATATTTTTCCTGAGACATGTTTATAAAAGGTATGTCGTAACTGAATTAATCATAGTTTAATATAAGCTTTGGACCCCGCATCTCAAATGTAAGGAACAGGGAAGGAGACTGAACAAGGGAATAATAAAGTTTGGCTATTAACATTAACACAGTATTTGTCCCCTCCCCTTTTCCTATATGATTTTTATATTAATATTTTATTATTTATCATTTATGGATCAATCTGTGCATTAACGTTAATTTATTATTATTATTATTTTATTATTATTATTATTATTATTATTATTATTGAGTTTTTAATGAGTTCAGCTTATGTAATTAAGTAATGCATTTAATTATTAATTTTTCAGTGTCGTTTCAATGCAGGGTTTTTGCTTTTGGAATTAATTAATTAATAAATAAATAAATAAAACTCAACCATCTTTTATAGAATCTTCAATCTGTTTGCTAAATTAACTGAATATGTGTTAAAACACTTCAGAAGGACACAAAGTAGGAACCATTGCTCTCTTTATTAAAGATAGTTTAATTCTTTATTCTTGAAGCTGTTAGTCATTCAGACAAATATTAAGCATAGGAAATCTTTACTTTTCTGTTTCATTGACTATTTAATAAGCAATATACCCATTGTGGGCTTGTTCGCAATGACAATACTATTTAGAGCATGGTAGGGTCCCAAAATCATTCTGTCTAGGGCCCCCAAATGTACAGGGCCGGCCCTGATGATGAGTTCATGTCAGTAAATGCATTAACTAATGAACCCTATTGTAAAGTGTTACCTTGCAGCTTTTACAATTTTACTTGCAACAAATATACATGGATCTGTGTCTATTTCTCTTCATTTTCATTCAACATGGAGCTGTACAAGTAGCACAGCACTACATTGCTAGATTTATCAGCTTTATCTTTAGAAACTCCAGCTCGTCTGTTATTTTTAATGGAATAAAACTCAAACTGTTACAGATGCGAAAGATCAGATTTCCAATGGAGGGGACGCGGAGTCAGAGGAGGAACCATCCCAGGATGTCACGTCTTCTCCGGCCCCCAGTCAGCCCAAAAGAGTGCCTGTGTTTCCTGGGATGAACCCTTCAGCCCTGATGGTAGAGCAACACACTGAAAATATGTTATTAATTTCTCACCTTCATATCGTTATAACTCCCTGAGACATTCCTTCGTCTTCAGATCACAAATAAAATTAGGATATTTGATTCAGGAGATTTACTAAACACATTTCTAAACAATAGTTTTAATAACCCCTTTGTTATAATAACTCATTTCTTTTATCTTTGTCATGATGACAACACATTTTTCAAGACACTAGTGTTCAACTTAAAGTGACATTTAAATGCTTAATTAGGGTAATTAGGTCAGTGGTTCCAGTGATATCCAAAAGTCAAATTAAATTCATTGAACTAAAATCAATTTTACCATATTTATTATATAATATATAATATAATATAATATAATATATAATTGATGTCCCGAGAGAGAACCCTGAGAGCCTCGGAGATAATCGAACCCAAGGTACCCGCCTAGTCAATATGCATATAAATGGGTTCCGAGATCAGGTAGGTCTCGAGAGCTTAGGAAAAGGAGAAGATGGGGTGGATTCTTCCAAAACGAAAATGAGGCAGTAGGGTAAAATCGATCTATTTATTGTAAACTTGGATCAATCTGATTGGATTATCACTGATTTCTGATGAGAATCTAGCTGTGCTCAATCATACCAAGTGCTCCTCTCAAAAAAACGTCACTTAAATTGCATTATGGGATCTTGATATTTCTTTCAACAACGTTTAATTTTTACAAGTTTGGAAAACTGACTTTTGTGAACGTTTTTAATAGTTTGCAGTGCTATATTGTCGGAGTTGGTGCTATTATGCTACAAACACCTTGTAATAAACTACCAGTACAGTTTTCTGTTCTTTTACACACTTATTTCTCTATATACTTGTTACGCCCCGTGTGCCTCGGAGGATGAAAAAGGGCTTAACATAATTATGGCAACCCAATATTTTAAGAATTCCCCTGAGACGTTAGCTGCTATGATTTGTCACTGACAACAGACGTGGCAAAAAGTGGTCCACTTAATTTGCAGTAAAGATAAAGAATATTTAATCACCCAAAGTATATTTACAAACGTGTACAATAAATGCAAAATGAAATAAACAAATTGACTGAAACAAACCTGATAGAGGGAAGGGAAATAAGCGATGCCAAATCAACGAAAATAACTAATTAAACACCTGCTAACTAATCCCTCCCCTCACCACGTCTCAATAACTAAAGAGGAATATGAAAATACAAAACAAACATCTTCGGCGTCTTACGCCCCTTACTAAACTGCACTCACTGGAAAAAACATACAAAGATTAGCACCCGCTTCTGCCCTTATGAATTAACAGAGAATCAACTACTTGTGTGTAAAAATGTATGTCACGTGACGTACTTCACTTTCACTTCCCTTTTAGTAGATTTAAGCAGGTTTAGTATAGAAGTTCAGAACAGATGTACAACTCAAAAAAACACTTAAAGCGAAGCAGAGCACAAGACAGACATAAATGTCACACAGACAAACACAACAGCAGCAACAAGAAGAGACCAGAGTTCTCCCCAGTCTGTCTGGTCTGAGTTGTTACTGGAGCGCTTAAAAGACCCCCGTCCTCTTCTGATTGGTCCACTCGTGAGAACTTCGCAAGCCAATCCGAACACCTAAATTTTAGGAGAACAGCAGACAGCAAATAGAAACGGAAAGGGGAGGAGAGAACAGAGCAACACCCCCCAGACATGTAACAATACTGCATTATTTCTTATACGTTATATTATTTTAAACTTCTGAAATGTCAATAAAAGTCACATTGTTAAACTGTAGAGTTGAACTTTCTACATCAAAAGTCGACAGAGCAGAGATCAACATCCCATAATGCAATTCACAACTGTAAATAAACAGAAAACACAAAATACAGAAACTGTTCATTAACAGATATTGTTTACAGTGTAGCTCTGGTTTCCCCCATAAGTCCAAACACATGCGCTATAGGTGAATTGGGTAAGCTAAATTGTCCATAGTGTATGTGTGTAAATGAGTGTGTATGGATGTTTTCCAGTAATGGCTTGCAGCTGTAAGGGCATCTGCTGCGAAAAACATATGTTGGATAAGTTGGCGGTTCATTCCGCTGTGGCGATCCCTGATTAATAAAGGGACTAAGCCGAAAGAAAATGAATGATTGTTTACAGTGTAGTGTTAACAGTTTCATCAGTGTTGTCTCCTCATGTCTTGATGCTGATGTTTGGGTTGTTCAGGCTCAGCTGAAGCGCAGGAGTGCAGCTGTAGATTCAGACGCTCCAGCAGAAGCTCAATCCCCTCCGTCTGTTCCCTCTCGCTCTCCCCGAACACCCGGCATGACTCTCGGCCCCCGAGTGCTGCCCCCTGTTGACGCAAAGGATGCCGGGTAAGTGGATCATAAACAAGAATACATGTATTTACAATCACAACATTTAGACCAAGAGAAGCTCAGTTAAGTTTGATAGGGTTACAGTTCTGATATGCAGCAAAAAATACACTACATGTAAATTTAAAATGGGCGTCACAGTGGCGCAGTGGGTAGCACAATCGCCTCACAGCAAGAAGGTCGCTGGTTCAAGCCTTGGCAGGGTCAGTTGGCATTTCTGTGTGGAGTTTGCATGTTCTCCTCGTGTTGGTGTGAGTTTCCTCCGGGTGCTCCGGTTTCCTCCACAAGTCCAAACACATGCGCTATAGGTGATTTGGGTAAGCTAAATTGTCCGTAGTGTATGTTTGTAAATTAGAGTGTATGGGTGTTTTCCAGTGATGGGTTGCAGCTGGAAGGGCATCCGCTGCGTAAAACAAATGCTGGATAAGTTGGCGGTTCATTCTGCTGTGGCAACCCCTGATTAATAAAGGGACTAAGCCGAAAAGAAAATGAATGAATGAATGTCTTTTATTCTCCTTTCTTCATCTCAATGAATTAAATCGAATAGAATAAATCAAATTTATTTCGATTTGACAGCTTAGGGCGCATTTATACAACACCATTCATTTATTCATTCATTCATTCATTCACCGTGATGCCCTATACAACACCAGTTTAGTGTAAATATTTAGGCTATTGCACTTTTTTGGCTAGTAGTCTGGTGGCCTGATACAGTATTCTATATATGACCCCTATATACTGTATATGATTACAAAACCAGTGACAATTGTCAATTTCCGGAATTTAAGACTTACAAGTCATCTGAAAATTTATAAATCTGAAAACCTAAGTTGTTCATATTAACTTCTTAGTAATGCTTATTGGCAGTCAAAAATTAGTTAGATGTTTTACAGAAGCACAACATCATTTTTACTTTAATATTCTAATTATCTTTTGGGCACAAAATAAAAAACTGTGGCAAAATTTTTATTAACAAACCGTGATATTTTTATCCAAGGTTATCATACCATCAGAATCTTATACCGGCCCATGCCTATATATGATTACAGCCCTCTCAAATATCTTATTTAAATTCATATTTTTAATAGGAAGCTTTACAATATTAGATTTGTGAATATACATTAGATTAATCAGTACTGAAGCCAAATCTGGAGCTAATCTAACGAAATAACTTATGATAATGATCCAAAATTAGTACACCCAATTTATTCATTCATTCATTTTTCTTTTTGGCTTAGTCCCTTTATTAATCCGGGGTCGCCACAGTGGAATGAACCGCCAACTTATCCAGCATTTGTTTTACGCAGCGGATGCCCTTCCAGCTGCAACCCATCTCTGGGAAACATCCATACATTCTCATTCACACACATACACTATGGACAAGTTTTTAGCTCACCTAATTCACCTGTACCGCATATCTTTGGACTGTGGGGGAAACCGGAGCACCCGGAGGAAACCCACGCCAACACGGGGAGAACATGCAAACTCCACACAGAAATGCCAGCTGACCCAGCTGAGGCTCGAACCAGCGACCTTCTTGCTGTGAGGCGATTGTGCTACTCACTATGCCACCATGACGCCCTTTATTATGATTATTTCTAATTACAATAATGAAATATTTGAGGTGACAGCACTACCTTCTGCAGCACCGTGTCGCCCACGCCTCCTTTTTATATGATTTAAAAAATTTACACTTGTATAAACATTAATAAAATGTTGTTGAAAGATTGTAATTTTTTACCCTCAATTTAAATCATCTGTGTATTTCTAAATATATTCAGTGACTAAAATGTTATTTTAATAAATGTATCCATTTGATGAATTTTGTTTAAATGTGCCAAAATATATAACCTCTATTCACTGAGAAATGGATCAAAATATTCTTTTTCAATATGGGATGTAGGGTGCCACGGTGGCGTAGTGGGTAGCACGATCGCCTCACAGCAAGAAGGTCGCTGGTTCGAGCCTCGGCTGAGTCAGTTGGCATTTCTGTGTGGAGTTTGCATGTTCTCCCCGTGGTCGCAGAGGTTTCCCCCACAAGTCCAAAGACATGCGCTATAGGTGTATTGGAAAGGCTAAATTGGCCGTAGTGTATGTCTGTGAATGAGTGTGTATGGATGTTTCCCAGAGATGGGTTGCGGCTGGAAGGGCATCCGCTGTGTAAAGCAAATGCTGGATAAGTTGGCGGTTCATTCCGCTGTGGCGACCCCAGATTAATAAAGGGACTAAGCTGAAAAGAAAATCCATAAATGAATATGGGATGTACTCTGGTATGTTGAGCACTGTATGTCACATAATTGTAATAGTAGTGATTCTTATAAATCCAGGGCCGGATCTTCTCCCTCCTGGCTTCTTGAACTGAAATCCAAGAAGCGAATAAGTCAGCCTGAAAGTGAAGCGTGAAGCTCATCAAGATCATCAGGTCAGTCAAATCAAGTCAGTCAATTCTCTGAAATAATTTATAATAAAACTCATAAAATGGGAAAAGTTGCATGTTGCTCCTCTCATCCCCACTAGAGGGGGATAAAACACACTTTTACACTCAGGCTCAGTGATATTTCCATAATTTTAACTGAAACAATGATGGTTACTATGATATCTGTGGGGATCACAGTGCTTTATTAACAGAATGTGCTTTTAATATATTTCATCCTGTACATTTTTTATAGACAATCTGTTATGTTGGTCTTCTCACGTCAACTTCCACTGTTTCATATTGCAGCAGAGGCTATATATACAGTATATATGTATACAGTAGTCAACACTTGAATTGGATCAAAAATGTTTATCAAAATTGTCCTAAGACAAGAGTAAGCGTTGCTTAATAGTTTTAGGACAACTTTGAAGAAACTTTGAAGAAAGGTAAAGATCCACTGCAAATGTTGACTACTGTATATATGTGTTTGTATATATATATATATATATATATAGTGTGATATTGTGTTTATACAACAATTTGACAGCGTAATCAATTATATGGAAAAGAAAATCAAACATGGATATGGGGAACTACTTTCTTCCGCCATTCAATCACATCTGCAGCTGACAGCAGAACAGCTAATTCACCAACGTCACTTTAGAGCTAGTATTTGAGTGATTATATAGCGTAATGTCTGAAGTGATGACTAAATTGGGGATTTTGCTCAAACTTTAAGATTATAAGGCTGAACGGCATGAAATGCCATCAGTCTACAGAGATTTCCCAGTATTTCTCTGTTGCAATCAGGAGATACAATAGCTAACCCAGAAAAACCAAAGCAAAGCAAACACTAGCAGAAACATTACCAGAAACATTACCAGACTATGGTATAAATACAGCACTAAAACATACAAAGGAGAGAGATGAACTTAGAATGTCACTGACCTGTTCTATAATGATTTTATCAGCTGTAGTTTGAAATTACGCTGAGTTTTTCTCCTCTAAGGACTTATTATGCATATTTTGATCTCTGTCGGCATCTTGTGGTGGAGAGCCAACCCTCTTTGCTCTTTGTATCTGTGAAATTATAAATAATTTAAATAGGCACTATCCTTCTAAATAAACTGCATAGTTGCAATCTAAACAACTACATCCTTGCCTAATAAGCCTCAAAAGTACATTATGTTGTCCAACAGCTACAATATGTGTCAAACTGTGAAGAGTTTATTAATATGCTGTCACTCTATGTGAGCGGAGTAATACAAAAGGGTAAGAAGGCAGAACGAGTGCTGCTATCAGCAAATCAGATTGTGTATGTATGTATGTATGTATGTATGTACAGTATGTATGTATGTATATATATGGTTTATGCTGTAAGGAAATAGTTTCTGATGTTTCCCTCAGGGATTAAGGATTGTGATGTGTAAATGGGATCGATATAAGAACTCCATTGTGCGGACTGCTGTTAAATTAGATTGGCTGATTAGATATTTGTTAGTGTACCTAACAATATGGTGACTAGGTTTCGTAGGGGTTTTTTTATCGCAATGTCTCTTGTTACCGTTTTAGAACTGGATTGGTAACTCTTTGCTCTTTTAATTCACAGGTCTGATGATGCAGTTTGCAATAAACAGTGTGTGACGCCACAAAGATGCCAAAGGACCTGACTTACAGAAACGAGACGTGCAATGAGCTTGCATTCTCATGTTGACTGAGTATCAGACTGTTTGTTTGTTTGTTTGTTTCCTTGACTAAAATGTTTCACGAAGATGGCGTCACTTTATGCACCTTCTAATTATTATTACTTTTTACATCAAAGTCTGTCATATTCGTTTGGCAGCATTAAAATTGGCACAATTGCTGTTTACTGCCAGTCTACGGGATGTGTACGTCATTTTAAAGTTATTTTAATTCTGTTTACGTTTATTCAGTTATGCTGATAAACCATCTCTCGAAGTTCCTCCGGTTCAAGCTTGCCTGGGAATCAGAAATCAGTATAGCTTCATGATAAAATGCACTTTAACTAAGTCAGATCACTGGAGACATAAACAATACATTTAATTTTGATATTTTATCAAATTTTAAATATTGTGTTTCTAAAATTCGCCTGATTTTTCATTATAAAACTTCTACATCTTGATTAAAGTCTTGTCGCTTATCCAACTTTTAGGAACAACAGATAATAACTTGACTTCTAGTGGATCATTTTGTATCAGAAGTGGCTTATATGAAGGCAAAGGCCTCTAGATTACACTTATTTTAGCAAAATAAAATATGATCATGTCTTGATTTTTTTATTTTATTTAATTAGGACAGTAAGGTCTGACTTTGCTTAGACTAAAGTCCTGTCACAACAGAAATATTGTACAGTATAGAATATAAAGTCATGCTGCAGTGGAAACAGAATGAATATTGTGTGTGACTCCCATGAGCTTGGAGGACTGCATCCACACATCTCTGCAATGACTCAAATAACTTATTATTAAAGTCATCAGGTAGTGCAAAGCGTTCTTGCAGGACTCCCAGAGTTCATCAAGATTCTTTGGATTCATCTTCAAAGCCTCCTCCTTCATCTTACCCCAGACATACTCAATAATGTTCATGTCTGGTGACTGGGCTGGCCAATCCTGGAGCACCTTGACCTTCTTTGCTTTCAGGAGCTTTGATGTGGAGGCTGAAGTATGAGAAGGAGTGCTATCCTGCTGAAGAATTTACCCTTTCCTGTGGTTTGTAATGTAATTGGCAGCACAAATGTCTTGATACCTCAGGCTGTTGATGTTGCCATCCACTCTGCAGATCTCTCGCATGCCCCCATACTGAATCATGATTTTTCCTTCACCAAACTTGACTGATTTCTGTGAGAATCTTGAGTCCATGTGGGTTTCAGCAGGTCTTCTGCAGTATGTGTGATGACTGGGATGCAGTTCCAAATCTACCTTCTGCGACTTTTCTCAATGATCAACTAGAAGTCAGGTTATTATTTGCTGCTCTTACAACTGGGATGGATGACAAGACTTTTATCAGGTATTGTGTAAAATGTCCTTTTTCGTTTAATTTAGTTTTATTCCGTTTTTTTCAGCATAAGCCGTTCATTTAAAACCTGCTTACAGATATAATTAAATGATAATTCTATTTTATTCTGTTCACTGTATTCCTTTACATTTTGTTTTTAATTAGAGCTTGTGAGATAAGCTGATTTTTGTTTTGTTGTTTTTAATTTTCCCCACGTCTTCACAGTCCTGCCAAGAACACTTTTACAAACATAGATCAGAGCTATAATCATGTATAATAATGCATGTTGAATGTTCATTTGTCAATGTTTATCGTTAGACTTCAGCTTTGTAAATGCTGCTTGAGGAAAAAAGTTTACCTGTTTAATGCTGGGAAATAGGAGGTTTGTTTTATAAAAATGAATTGCAATCAAGGGATATTTTCATTAAATATTTTTGTAACTGGGAAGCAAGTTTTGGGTGTGTATGTGTGTGTACAGTGGTATTTTGGTTGGCCAGTTATACAGCACATCATTCTAAATTCAAAGCGCAAAATGTCTAATACCAAAAATATTTAATATGAAATCAAGTCTAGTCTAGTCAAGTCAATACAAAAACGACCGTTGAACCAAATGGTGTTAATTGCTCAGGGCCCCCAAATCACTAAATCCACCCCTGCTGATACTAACATCTAATAAACTTGATTTTAATTTCAAGGGACCTTTAAGTAAAGTGTTACCAAAGCAAATCACAAAAATTGAGTGTGAATGACTGAATGAATCTGAATGACTCACATGTGTCCAGTCCAAGTCAACTCAAGTCAAGTCAACTCTACACAACTCAACTCAAGTCTACTCTACTCAACTCAATTCAAGTCTACTTAAGTCAAGTCAACTTAATTCAACTCTACTCAACTCAAGTCTACTCGGGTCAAGTCAACTTAACTCAAGTCTACTCAGGTCAAGTCAACTCAACTCAACATATTAAATTTGTTCCAAGTCAAGTTAACTTAAGTCGAAAGTAAAATCAAGTCAAGTACAACACAACACAAAAATTTGCATATTTTATCTGCCGCACCAAAATAAAATCACTAAAATTGAGTGTGAATGACTCTGAGGGTGCTTTCACACTTGGTTCATTTGCCTGGACCGTACCCAAGTTCGATTGTCGCCCCTTGCCACCTGCTTGGTTGGTTTGTGTTCACACTGTCTTTTTTCCTTCTGAACCCCGGTACGCTTGCGTCATCAAGCCGATGTTTTGTGTACGTCTGTTGCCAGGCGACGGACACAAAAGCAAAGCGCCGGAATGGAAAGACGTCCGTACATCGCGGTTGTTTCGCTTTTACTGAACTTTTTGGTTTAGAACATACAGAAAACGGCTCGCGTCTATCTGCCGCAAACATATTATACACGTTCAGAACATCACGTGATGTCCCAGCTGTTTTAGGAGGAGACAAGCATTATCTGAGCTCTGGCTCAGTCGCGCTTGTAAGCGCATGATACTCAGACACACACACACCCACACACACACAAACACACACACATGCACACGCGCATACACACACGAATGAACGTTATAAAAACTATAGTTTGCTGTACTGTTGACGGTTCACTTCCGGCTTTTGGTACGTTTGCATTCATACTACAAGTGAACCGTACCAGAGTTCACATGAACCGTACCCCAGACCACCTCTTTCATGCGGACTCGGGTACGGTTCACGGGTGCGCACCCGAGTTCAGAAGACGTGTTCACACTAGCTAAACGTACCGTACTATGACGTCAAACAAACCCGGGTGCGGACCAAAAGTGCTAGTGTGAAAGCACCCTGAATGACCCACATGTATCCAGTCTAAGTCAAGTCAACTCAACTCAATTCAACTCTACTTATCTCAAGTCTACTCAAGTCAAGTCAAATCTACTCAAGTCAAGTCAACTCTACTCAACTCATCTCAAGTCTACTCAACTCAACATATTAATTTTGGTCCAGGTCAAGTTAACTCAAGTCAAAAGTCAAGTCAAGCGAAAACTCAAGTCAAGTCAAGTACAATACAACAATTGCATGTTATGTCTGCCAAGCCTAAATAAAATTACAAAAATTTAGTTTGAATGATAGACTGAAAGAATCTGAATGACCCACATGTGTCCAGTCCAAGTCAACTTAAATCAAGTCAAATCCACCCAACTCAACTCAAGTCTACTCTACTCAACATATTCTATTTGGTCCAGGTCAAGTTAAATCAAGTCAAAGGTAAAGTCAAGTCAAGTCAAAATTCAAGTCAAGTCAAGTCAAGTCAAGTACAACACAAGACAAAAAAATTACATATCATGTCTGTTGGGCCTAAAATAAAATCATAAAAATTGAGTGTGAATGACTGAATCTAATCTAAATGACCCACATATGTCCAGTCCAAGTCAACTCAAGTCAACTCTACACAACTCAACATATTCAATCTGGTCCAGGTCAAGTTAACTCAAGTCAAAAGTAAAGTCAAGTAAAGTCAAATTCAAGTCAAGTCAAGTACGACACAACACAAATATTTGCATATTTTGTCTGCCGGGCCTAAAAAAATTACAAACATTAAGTGTGAATGACTCTGAAAGACCCACATGTGTCCAGTCCAAGTCAAGTCAACTCTACTCAACTCAACTCGGTTCAATTCAATTCAACTCAACTCTACTCTACTCTACTCAACTCAACTCAAGTCTACTCAGGTCAAGTCAACTCAACTCAACATATTCAATTTGGTCCAAGTCGAGTTAACTCAAGACAAAAGTCAAGTCAAGTCATGTATAACGCAAAAATTTGCATATTTTGTCTGCCGTGCCTAAATAAAATTACAAAAATTGAGTGTGAATGACTCTGAATGACCCACATGTGTCCAGTCCAAGTCAATTCAACTGTACTCTACTCAACTCTACTCAACTCACCTCAACTCAGTTCAATTCAACTCAACTCAATTCAACTCCACTCTACTCAACTCAAGTCTACTCAAGTCAAGTCAACTTAATTCAAGTCTAC
>CAIGQQ010027805.1:0-30389 GCA_903798035.1 Danio albolineatus
TTCAGACCGCAATGATGAGTTTATCCTCCATTTTAAAATGTCTCCTCCAACTACCGCTATCAAACTGTATGGACGCTATTGGCTACTCTCTGAGCTGGGATATTTGCAAAAAGCGATCTGACTGGCTGGCGCTTGAAAAGTTGAGAATTTCTCAACTTCTGCAGCGAGCAACACGGCTGAAACGGTGCCGACGGATCCACAATGTAGTTCGGCAACGCCTGACGTCACCCATTCAAAGTCAATGGGAAGCGTTGACGCTGACGCCCCGTGTGAATGGGGCATTAGGCTTTTAATGTTGTGCAGACAATTCGTACAAAAAGAGGACGTATGGATAGGTGTGGCCAATGTAGGACTGGAGAATGATTGACAAGTGACGAATTTCACTAAACTCCACCTGTTAATATCAGCTGCCTATAAAAGTCAGAAAATGAACACTGTTGCGAACCTCCTGAATGTAACTTATGCATTGCATTGAGGATAACAGAATTCTGTGAATCAAATTATTCATTTGTATCCAATAAAGTGTTAAGATTTTTGCCATTGCAGGGCTAAACAATAAGGACTGTCCGATGGCCCGGGGACAGTGTGAGAGATACTCGGGACAGTAGACAAAATCGTTACTAGCCCGATCAGGCCAGTGCTGCCTTGTCACTAAATTTTAATTTGCCTACAACTATGTCAACTATGTATTGCATGCATATATAGTGTTAAAATCCAGAAATAGTTTGTGCTTTCAAGTATTTGAACGCTTCTCTGAAGTCGTAAATACCAGATTGCTTGTTTGGTTCCTCTTATCTGATTGGATGTCATGAGCATGTTATTTTTTCCGTAACCTGGTAAAAACCAACAGAGCGAAGAGACGACAACATCAGATTATGTCTGTTTTGTGATGTTTTGCTGTCATTTTTAAGTCAGCCAGGTTTTGTTTTGCAATAAAATACCTGCACATTTTCCTTAACATTTTTAGAAATTATTTTTGACACAGGCGCCACGGTGGCGTTGTGAGTAGCACGTTCGCCTCACAGCAAGAAGGTCACTGGTTCGAGCCCCGGCTGGGTCAGTTGGCATTTCTGTGTGGAGTTTGCATGTTCTCCCCGTGGTTGCTTGGGTTTCCTCCGGGTGCTCCGGTTTCCCCACAAGTCCAAAGACATGCGGTATAGGTGAATTGTGTAGGCTAAATTGTCCGTATTGTATGAGTGTGAATGTGTGTGTATGGATGTTTCCCAGAGATGGGTTGCGGCTGGAAGGGCATCCGCTGCGTAAAAAATATGCTGGATAAGTTGGCGATTGATTCCACTGTGGAGACCCCGGATTAATAAAGGGACTAAGCCGACAAGAAAATAAATGAATGAATGAATTTTTGACACATTATTTAAAATATGTGGCTTAGATATAGCAATTAACTTTTTTTTTGGTGGGGCCAGTGAAAAATGTTGGCATGGCAAGTAAAAATCTGAACCACCGGTCCAACCGGGCCAGTAGAAAAAAATCCTTAGTGTTGAACCCTGCATTGAGGAAAAACCTCTCCTGACCTTTTTTATTGAAAACGCATGAAATTGATTGAAAATTCCAACATGTCCCAGCCCAATCCAAGAAGAAAGACCCCTATTCCCTATTTTTTTCACTGGTTTTAAATACAAAAGCTGTGAATACAGTATTCACATTGACTTCCTTGGTTTAATAACAATCAAAAATGTAATTGATTTGTTATTTTATTGAACTGAAAGCCAAATTGTATGAACAGTCTGCAATCTGTAAGATTTATAAAAATATACCTGATTTAAGAGAGAGAGAGAGAGAGAGAGAGAGACAAGACTGGAAAGCACCACACCCAGCTGAGAAAGAACAATGGGACCTACGCTTCACCCAAATTCCTCAAACCCTTTTCTTCCCTCCATGCATCTCACCCTCTCTTCACGGAACTCACACAAAATGATCATCTCAAAGTATGAACTGTTCTATATCCATGCAAGTGACTATATCTATCATGTTTGATATCATTTGAAATGTCTCAGTGCGACTGGTACAATGGTCTCATTCCCTCAGAAATAGCCACAACCAAATAATAATCATATGACTTCAGGTATCTTTTGCACCACTGCTAAGGGTGTGACCGGGGGTTCAGGAACCCTCACTGAATGTAAATGCCCTATTGTTATTCAACACACACCCACACATCTTTTGATTTTTGACTACTTAAGTAACAGTCTTCCAGCTGGTCGGAGCGCTTCTGCATTCAGAGTGGCCCATGGTGTGGAGTTTCTTAACTCCATACTATGTAGATTGAAGTCAGGTATGCATCTTTTTGATCTTGGATCTATCTTTGAGAATTTGATGTTTTGTATTGATCGTTTATGAATTGACTGAATGAATTGGCATAATACACATTTACCTGACTAATAAATTGTTATATTTGAACGTATTCTTGTTACTCTGAAATACTCGCAAATCACTATGGAAAATCAGGGTTAATGCAGTAAGATGAATGATCACATCTTAACTGGTACTGAAGTTTTGACCTCTGGTTAAATATTTATTTAACTAAGTTGTACATAGGTGATTGTGAGAATTAAATGAGATTACTATTTAAATAATGACATCGTCTGTCTATCAAATAGTATTGATCATCAACCTCTAATTATTAATCAGACTAGTGAGCTTATGATGCATTACAGCCGGCGTAATATAACATAGGTTCACAACAAATGAGTTTAATAAAAGTAAAGTACTAGTGGGGCTAGGGATAATTCATAAAAGAATAATTCTTTAAGTGGTACTAGCAAATTGACCACTGATTATTGTTTCGACAATAATTAAGTTGTACATAGTATGAGTAAAATACCAGTGGGGCTAGGGATAATTCATAAAATAATAATTATTTAAGTGGTACTAGCAAATTGACCGCTGATTAATATTTCAATCATAACTAAGTTGTACGTGGTTATTTTAATCATGGAAGACCAGAGCTATAGGTTACTGGTCTGACCCCTGGTTATCGTTTTGAGAATTAATTAAGTTGTACCTAGGAAAAATCGGTAGGAGTTTAAGATTATTCAAATATATATCAAAATCTCTTAAAAACTGTTAAATTAATAAAGTAATATTAAACTATAAATTGGAGTCAGATAAAACGAGGATAAATGTATTAACATTCTAAATCATCTTATATCATAATTGGAGTCAGATACGAGTTAAACTTGAAGTAAATCAACATTGTGCCCTGGAAAGAAAGAACACGCAATTGAGCCTTCATCCAGCAGTAGACACCGCCATTTGGACTATCTGGCTGGACCTTACATGCTTTACAATTAATCTAAATCATCCATACAAAACACACAAAAAAATATATGTTTTCATGCTGTCTTTTTTTAACTCATAAAAACTTTTGTTTACTTCAGACCTTCCAGAAATGTCGGTGAACAAACTGAAGCATAGTTTTCCTAGATCAGTCATTAGAGCATAGTTTTCATCTGTGACTCCATTTTGATTATGATTTTCATGGAGAAACCTTCTTCTTTTCTCATATTATTAGTTGTTGGCACTAACAACTTTTCAGGACTGCTGAAAAAATATCAACCTCTAACCTACACTCTTAAAACAAAAGGTTCTATATAGAACCAAAAATGGTTCTATCGAGCGCTTCATATATGGAACCCCAAAAAGGTTCTATATAGAACCATTTTAAGGGTTCATTAAATAGAACCCCAAATGGTTCTTTGAATTCAAGTTAGATGGTTCTATTTAGAACCATTTAAGGGTTCTTTTTATTTAATGTTGAATTATTGTTACTTTTTAATGAATAAAAAATAAAACCAATCCAGACAATTCAAATTGTTTAAATTTATTCTATTCATTATACAATTTTTTTTTAAATAATATTTAAAATTGCACCCTTTGCATACTTTGCATTGGACAGCAGATCTACCTTAACAGTTAAATGGCATTCAACACTGTAATTGTAATGATTTCACTTTAATAAGCTGTTTTACTGTTTGAGCAAATACAGTTCTTAACTTTCACACATCTCTAAAATGAAGAAATATATATCACAATGCAGATAGAAACAATACACAAACAATTAAAACATCTATTAAATAACACTACAATTTCAAAAAGTGGATGGTACATGTATGTATTGGTCATCACAACATCCATTTTTATACATAATTTAATGAAAAACATTACAAAAACTACAAATTGCAAAATGATTAGAAAAAACACTGCAAACAGCCATTCCACAACCTGTAGCATGTCCATGTCTGTCAGCCTCTCTTATAATGTAAATAGTTTTGTCCATGGGTGGCACAGTGGCTCACTGGTTAGAACTGTCACCTCACAGCAAGCAAGTCACTGGTTCGAGTCCCGACTGGGCCAGTTGGCATTTCTGTGTGGAGTTTGCAAATTCTCCCAGTGTTCATGTGGGTTTCCTCTTGGTGCTCCGGTTGCCCCCACAGTCCAAAAGCATGTACAGTATGAGTGTTTCCAAGTGCTGGGTTGTGGCTGGAAAGGGCAGATTAGTTGGTAATTCATTCCACTGTGGTGCCTCTGATAAATGAGGAAGTCGAAGGATAGCGAGTGAGTGTTGTCCATTGTAATGCTGAAACTTTAAACCTTGGTGGAATCAGGAGAGCTGCTGAATCCTGGTTGGTGTAGGACCTTTGGATTTCTGTAAAACAATATTTTAATGTTGAGTACTTTTAACCAATTAACATAAGTCATCAGATAGAATTACAGTTATAATTAATACAATTAAAGTGTGTGTGTGTTTGGGGCAAATAGTATATAGTATAGGGTGTAGTTACCTTCTGCGGTTTCCTCTGCTGGTCCAATGAGACTGTCATGGAGCACTACCTTCATTCCTTCCCTTTTTGGGCCATTTCTTTTAAAGTTGTTTCTGTGTTCTTCAAGTTTTTTATGCAGCATCCTGGATGCAAAAAAACATTTTGTTTACTTCATGTATAAGTTTCCAAATGACATATTTTCAGCAACACAAGTTCCTTAAAGTCATCATGGACGCAAAGCTATTTGGCACACAATGTAACAGTGTTTACTCACAAGCTGTGGCACTCCAAGAAGAAGAAACTGCTCCATTAGTTCTGCAAACCCCTCCATAATCTGTACTCTGGAAAAGGGTGTTTCATTTGGTTCTTGACTTATGAGTATCTGGTGTCGCATTCCAGGTCCATCACAATCTGAGGTAGGAAGACAGCATTTTAGAGTGTGTAAATATGAATTTATATCACAGACTTAATCTACCTTTGACATAAAATGTATTTAACTGAACTTGCCTTGTGTTAGGTTCCTCAGAGTACAGTTCACTTCCTTTTCATCACATTAATTTGTTTCATTTTGCAAGATGATTGATGATTGATTACCACTAAAATCCTTCCATTTTTAAATTTGTTTTGCAGAGATTGCAACAAGGTATCCTGTAAGCAAATTTACACTTTCTTTTAAAACATATTTTTTCCTTGCAGGACTTTTTAATAAGCAATGACCTTAATATTCTCACTGTATTAAAACAGCAGCAATAAGTAATAGAACATTTTTGTGATAAATATATTATTTCAGTACACAACAACCAAGTCTGATATATGCATGTTAAAAAATATAATATTTACCAGGTGTCCTTGTTGATGATGATTGTGTCACAATTATGAATGCAATGCATGTCCTTCTTTAAGCTGGGATCTTTCCTCTTCAAAGCTATTTGTGTCCTGCAGCCCAGCCCTGTCCAGTTACAATACAATGTTAAAGTCTTTTAAAATATTAATTTCATTATACTTAATACAGTTTGTTTAGAATTAAAAGCAATAATACATACCGAGCACAAGATTTATGATGCAGTTCAGTTTCCAGGCTGTTTGAAGAAAAGAAAGATATACATTAAATATGAATTTTAAACTTATTTAGCACAATATATACATATATGTAGCCTATATTTAACAAGGATCAACATTTCACAAAACATTTAGCCTGCATGTTTGTATGTGCTTCATAAATAACACCTGATCTTTCATCTATGGATTATTAAAATGTTTTGGCTTTAAAGGGTTTCAATAATACCCTTAGCAATCATCACTATAGCACGTGCATAGACTCGGGCGGGCACGAGCGCTGCATGCTACCTTGCGGTTTTAATGCAGACTAGCCAGAGTGTACACTACTTTACAAAGTTTAGCCCGAGTTAAACTCGGCTAAACTCACACACGAACAAGCTGGAAGTACTCGTTTGTTCAAGGTTGGAGATAAAAACTGCACGAAAGCAGAAATCGGCTCATATCAAGTTACCGTTAAAAGAGCGTGCACGCGATTCACGCTCCCTCTTGGAGCTCACCTTCAAATAACGCAGCTGTTTTATTGTTATTGATATTTTAATTAATACTGACAAACAAATAAAGCAAAATTGTAACTTATTTTGAACAAAAAGCAGAGCAAAGTCAGCTTGACACAGATTTCTGAACCGAAGGCTGTCGACAGAGGCCATCAGAAACTTACAAGCACAGTATTAATCCATATTAACGTTATCCCCATATTCAGTATGTGTCACCATATAACATAAGGGAAGAGAAACATTGCCTCGTAATACAAAATATTTAATTATTATAATTTTAAAAGAGTAATAACGTACCTGAATGATGAAGCTGAAATAGCGGAGTTCTCCTTTTCAAAAATTAACCGTTGCTCTCGAGGCTCTTCTCCAGCGGTCCACCAATGAATGACGACACCAGAGGGCTTTTTCATGATTATTAGTTTAAAACAATTTATTAAACCATAACAACACACTGTACCGTCTGAATAACCTGGTTATTTTATTTATTTCACAAAATAATTCGTCAAAAATGTTAAATATTAAGCATTTATAAAATATTAGTACAAACCTGTATGAAACAAAAATCCCATCATACATTGATTTGGTTTTTGACCATAACAGTCATTTTATTAGGTTTTGACTTAAAAAGCTTTGTCTCTCTGTGTTATAGCTTATTATTATTTATAATCTTTACTATATAATTATGTCATAAATCTCACATTATAGAACCATTTTAATCAAAAAGGTTCTTTGCACTCAAAGGGTTCTAAATAGAACCGTTTATTTGGGTAAAAGGTTCTATTGGCCAAGTATAGAACCCTAGGGTTCTATATAGAACCTCAAGGAACCTTTTTTTTTTAGAGTGTATACTGCAATCAGCTAAGAAAGTACTGGTTACTACATGGGTAGATGTTAGATCCAGGGATAGCGTATTACCTAGTTTATGCACTGACTAAGAATAAAACACTGTAATACTGTAAAAATTGTACTTAAATTATAGTAAAAACATTATCATTAGTATTTTTAAAATAGTCATTCTTATTAATTAGATATTAGCATTTACACTTAATTTAAAAAATATTTTATAAATGTTTTTACAGCTTCTTAAACATGTAATTCGAAATATTCAACAAACTAATGCAAAAGAAAAGGTTAAAATGTAAATAAAGTTTACAATTGGCAGCTCATACCCAAGTTTGCCACTAGGTGTTGCTAACCGAAAGCATAACTCATAATAGTTCCAGTGAATGTCAGTTTGTTTCTGTATATATTGTAAACTGATACACTGACACGCATATAAGTGTGCCAGATACATTTTGTGGCCATTGTATTTCCCATCTAAGACATGCTAAATAAGCATAACCGCAATTCATACCCTATGTTTGCAGCCAGCCTCTTTGAATGGACAAAGCACCACAGCAGTGCTGCATCCCTCCTTCACATGCGTCATTAAAGTCTCTCGGGTGATTCCTGGTGTGGCGCATCTGTTAGGACACTGCATGGGGAAACGTGGACACTGCTGCTGATGATTCTGTAATGTAAGATTAAGAAATTATTAAATAAATCAAATGCTCTATGATGCATAACCCCTGTAACAACTCAAACGGTGGGACTGCATATCGCAGATGAGCCACCCACTTACCTTACATTTCGTTTTTAAATATATAATACTACTGCATACAGTTGGAGGTAAAATGATTGGCCCTCTTTCTAAATTGAAATTATTTTTCAAACTGATTCCAAGTGCTGTTTAAGTGCAGTATTTCCTACAAAATTTTATTTTCCTTTGAAGAAAGTGTTGTTATTTATGTCAGTATTATTAGTCCCCTTAATATTTATTTTTTTTTTTAATTGGCAGCAACTTTAGCCTAACATTAACCTAGTTTAGTTAATAATAGTATCAAAATAACTATAACTAGTAAATAACTAATAAAAAATAACTAGTAAAAAATCTATAGTTAACTTTTAAAAAATATGACATGTTTCAAGTATATGTAAATTTAACAATATTAGTGAACACAAAACAGAAATGTTCATAATAAATCATAACAAACCTACAGTAAGCCACATCACTCAACTCGAGTTGTAATAACAGCAAGTAGTCCGTCTTCTTGGTCTGCTAAACCAGTTTAAAATTATACCAATTATTTTGTATTCTTTTTATGATGAGCGTTTTAAAAAAGACAACTCTCCAGACTGAATAAGAGATCATTTCATAGGGAGTAAACAACACATTCCACATAAATGTACACTGCTGAACAAAATCTTAAGACCGGGGGACACATGTGCAAGAGCCAAAAAACAGAGAATAGGCAATTTATTGAAAAAAGCATTTAAACTCAAACAGGCTCAAATCAGCTGATCAAAAGTTTAGGACCATAGACCAAAAAAATATGACGATAGAACTAAAACTGTCAAAAATGACTCAATAGTGAGTAACACCTCTATTCTTGCTGATCACTTCAAACACTCATTTTGGCATGCTTGATTCAAGTGTTTTCGGGAGGCTGGTGGTCCATGTGGTTAAGATGGCTTCAAGAAGGTCACCCACTGTCTGAAACTAGCGTCCGTTTTTTTTTTTTGTAAACTTCCCTTGCCATCCATCCCCAATGTTCTTAATGGGATTTAAATCAGGGGAGCATGCAGGATGGTCCAAAAGAGCAACGTTATTCTACTGGAAGAAGCGTTTTGTGAATTGCAGCATTGTCCTTTTGAAAGATCCAGTCATTACTGCACAGACGAGGGCCCTCAGTCAAGAGTGATGCTTGCTGCAACATGTCTACATAACCAGCAGCTGTTTGACACCCCTGCGCAACCTGAAGCTCAATCTTACCATTGAAGGAAAAAGCACCCCAGATCATGATGGAGCCTCCACCACAGTGCAGTGTAGAAAACATCTCCTGTGGAATCTCCTTGTCATGCCAGTAACGTTGGAAGCCATCTGGCCATCCAGGTTAAATTTTTCAAACTTTCCTCCACTTTTCAATGTCCCATGTTTGGTGCTCCCATGCAAATTCCAAATGGCAAGTTTGTCTTGTGGGAGAAGACATGGCCGTATTTTGTTGTTTAAGCCCTTCTCTCGAAGATGTCCTCTTATGGTTATCAGGCTGCAGTCAGCATTAGTAAGGGCTTTAATTTGGGTTAAGAATCTGCCTGTGTTTGCCATCCAGAGATCATGAGTGTTACAGGCCAAAGGAAAATGACAGCAAAGCCAAGAATTTAACTTTTTAAGGCTGTGATCTTAAACTTTTAATCAGCTGATTTGAGCCTGTTTGAGTTTAAATGCAATTTTCATTTAACTGCCTACTCGCTGTTTTTTTATGTACTGCATGTATGTCTTCATTTGGCATTTCAAAGCAGTACTTACAACCTGATTACAATCCACCAGTGCAAAATGTGAATACTTGAAATGTTTCCCCCGGTCTTGTTTAGGATTTTGCTCAGAAGTGCATATACACTAAAAAAAGCATTACATTTTACCTTATTTATTAATCAGTTTTGTTTTTTCACAAAAGTTATGATCATTGATTAAAATTAGTTTTGAACTATAATCAGAAACCCCAAATAAATAAAACATGTCAGTTTACCAAAGAATAACACCATTGAATGAATCAGTAATAGACAAATATACATTTTTGCTGTTTTTGTAATAAGTCAATGCATAATGCATAAGTTTTTGCATAATCAGTTTTGCAGATGTAGGATGGTAGTGTATATAGTGCACTGACCTGAATAGTGTCATAGAGGAACTCTTTTTTGCAGTATCTGCAGGGAAGTTTGCGTTTGGGACACTCTGAAACTGAGTGCTGGGCCAAAAGTCTGCGCACCATACGAGCACCACATTTATTCTCACAGTACACGCTCTCCTCGGGACACATACCCTGATGATTCTGAAGAAGGACAGAGAGGAACATTAAATAAATATTATTGAGGGAAGTGGCGCAGAGAAACCAGATTAAATGTGGGTCAAATAACAAGTTAACCTAAAATCATGTGCCAGTTTTTATATTTTGATATTATACTGTATGTAAAAACAAGAAAATATGTCCTCTTTATTTCTATTGACCTTATTCTCTCTGTGCAAGTGGGCACAGCCATTGGACTCTTTTTGTTTCGAGACTTACGGTCTCCTTTACTTCGATTCATTTTTAGACGTTAAAAACAGCTTGCTATGCTGCTTGATGTTGCAAACTGATGTTTTCTTATTATATTATTCGGTGACACTTTACAACAAGGTTCATTAGTTAATGCATTTATTAACATGAACTAATCATAAACAACACTTGTACAGCATTTATTAATCATCATTAAACATTTACTAATGCATTATTAACATCCAAATCCACGCTTGTTAACATTAGTTAATGCACCGTGAGTTAACATGAACTAACAATGAACAACTGTATTTTCATTAACTAACTTTAACTAACATGAACAAATACTGTAGTAAATGTACTGTTTATTGTTTGTTCGTGTTAGTAAATGCTGTATTTTCCACTCAAATGTGTTCTGGTTATTTATTTTATAACATTTGTATCATTCAAACTATTAAGTTTAACTCATTTGTGAGCAAGAAATGTTTTAATCATTCATTCATTCATTTTCTTTTCGGCTTATTCCCTTTATTAATCCGGGGTCGCCACAGCGGAATCAACCGCCAACTTATCCGGCATTTGTTTTACGCAGCGGATGCCCTTCCAGCCACAACCCATTTCTGGGAAACACATTCATACATTCTCATTCACACACACACACTATGGACAATTTAGCTTACCCAATTCACCTGTACCGCATGTCTTTGGACTGTGGGGGAAACCGGAGCACCCGGAGGAAACCCACGCAACCACGGGGAGAACATGCAAACTCCACACAGAAATGCCAACTGGCCCAACCGGGACCTGCCCCAACCGGGGATCGAACCAGCGACCTTCTTGCTGTGAGGCGAACGTGCTACTCACGCGCCACCGTGGCGCCCTGTTTTAATCATTTAAAACATAATGAAATTTAGTCTTTTTTTACCTATTTATTTATTTACTTTCATGCAGTTTAAAATGTCCAGGTCATGATGTTGTTTAATTTTTACATGAATATATCTGTTCAGCTAATGTATTATTTCCACAAAAATTAAAGCTGTTGCATTTTATTTGTATACGTTATTAGCATATAATATGCTTTCTACATTTATAAAATCACTGTTGTAAATTGAATAGACGCTGACTCCCATCTTCAACCAACTACCTGGCTACTGCCATTATTAAATTATTAATAAAAAGCTTGAATGTTGTATTTGTATTTGATTTTGTCTTTTCATTTCATTACTGGCTGCCAAATCCCTCAAAGTAAAAGCAAGCCTGATTTAAACATTGTTCATGTTGATATTTGTGGGTATTGATGGATTTTATACCACACTGAACTGAATTAAACTCAACTTCAACTCTGAAAACTGGACTGATAGTTTAAATTTACTAGAACGTCTTATGTTAAGCTGCTTTGACACAATCTACGTTTTAAAAGCGGTATAGAAATAAAGATAAATAGAATTGAATTGAATATAATAATAAATAACAATTCCAAAATTATTATCACCATTACAAAACTGAAATGTTCATTTTGTGCTTTGAAATATCAACATTGCTGTTAAAATGTTGTGCATATTTAAATATTATAATACAGTATAAAACATACTGTGATGGAAAGAGTATTAATGGAGAAATGCTCATGTCTGACCTCATATGCCTCTCCGGTGAACTCTTCTCCACAGTGATCGCAGTGGAGTTTTCTCTTAGTGCAGTCGTGCTGCAGGTGCTCAGGCAGTTCACGACGCAGCAGCTTCACAGAGCAGCGGTTTGGACATGACACTACGTTAAACTCACACACCGACAAATGGGCCTGCAGGAGAAGAGAGAGATCTGGGTGGTTACAGCATGTTTTGCTTTTGAAGACACTCAATAATCGCATTTGTTCTAAATCCTTTCTAACTGATCAGACTTGCAGGATCCATGAAATGGACAGTCAAAACTACAAAAACGGCCACAGTGGGTGAACTTTAAAAGAGTAAATCAGACAAAGCAATGTCTGTAATATTAATATCTTTAGACATTCATCAATCTATCTAGCAATAACTTAGCAAATAATGGTGCATTATAGTCATACCAGAGAGATTGTTACTACAAAGTAGTAATTATGAACAGCAAACTCTAAGGTTTTTAAGTGAACTTTCTTAAACTAATTTCGAGAGGACCACGTAATATGATTGAGTATTGCTGGATTCTCATCCGTAATCAGTAATTGATTGACCCAGTAATTAATTGACCCAAGATTATAATAAACAGACCAATTTTACCCTACTGCCTTATCTTCATTTTGGAAGAATCCCTCCTTCCACCCCATCTCCTCCTTTTTCTCCCTTTTTTAAGGGGAGTTCTCGAGACCTACCTGATCCCGGATCCCCTTTATTTGCTTATTGACCAGGCGGGAGCCTTGGGCTCAATTATTTCTGAGTTCAGAGTTCTCTCCCGGAACAGCATGGCAAACCTGCTATTAACGGCAAGCATCGAAGTGTGAACTCTTGAAAGCTGCTTTTCCACTGCACAATACAATATGGTTTGGCATGGTTTGGCTCCCAAATCTGGTTGGGATTATCAGTATAGTTGCACTGCCTCTACTGCCTTGACTTCCTAAAAACTTTTTAATTCTGACTTAGCCTATCCATCTCTGGCTTGATCTGCTCATTTAATGAGAGGAATATCTGGATCTCTTGTAACATTTCAGGTGTCTTTTTCTTGCGGTGGAATAAAAATGGTTTAGTTCTACAAACAAGCAATTTGCAGCAAATCCAGTGACACCGATAGCGATGATTCTCTTGGACCAAGTGGTGATCAACAGTGTGTATACATCACATTTTGGTAATGGCATGGCTTGCTTCGAATTTCACCCAAGGTGGCACTATAAAAGTACCAGATACTATGTGTGAAAGAAGCCCCCAAAAAAGTGAGCAATACCAGTATTAAAGCAAGTCAAGTACAGATACCAATATTAGTTTACACCAATGCGTTTTCGTTTTAAAATGCTTAAGTTTTGCTACGGTTACGCCATCCGTCCACGCTATACGACGGAGTTTTTGAGCCCCGAAAACGGAGCGTTTTGGAAATGCTGGAGAGGCCGTTTTCTTTCTAAAACGCTGCTGCTCCGTCTCAGTGTGGATGGGGGAAAACGGAGACATCTGAAAATGGAGGCATGGCTGCTGAGATTCGCTACTCGATTGGGGCTTTTGGGTCATTGCGTAACCTTCCCTTATTCATCAAGCCCCTATCAACATGACTATAATGCCACCGGAAGACGGCAGACCAGCCTTCACTATAAACAACATGGACACAGAAATGGGAGCGTTGTTTGCACAATTGTCTGTTTTAGGCGCCATTGTGCAGTTACACTCTGACTTTTTTACTACAACAGCTGCATATATTCGCAAGAGGCAAGCTATTGTTCGAGCACTCGCTAATCGCTCGCGTTTCAGTCAGCGTAAGCCCTATTTAGAATGCTGAGCCAGACACATGCTTCCTGTTTATACTTGAATGCGCATGCCAAGAGTGCTCGAATGGTCACGTGATATATGTTTTTGGTGGCGTAGTGTGGACAGAGATATTTTCAGAAACACTGAGTGAAACGCTAGTGTGGACGCAGATCGTTTTCATGCTAAAATGCCGTTTTAAAAACTAAAATGCACTAGTGTAAACGGGGCCCAAATAAACCGTGCTCTACCATGCAGCGAAAAACCCCTTAAGTTCTAAGTTCTTTACTTTTACAAAATTGATAGCATGTCTTTGAGAAAAAAGTGGCAGTTTAAATCAGATGCTGGTTGGATAAATCATGTGCACTAAAAATAAATATGTTGAAACGTATTTAACTGTTATTTTTGTCATTTACAACAAAACTATTATGTTTTGTTTCAAAGTTTCACATTCATTTTTTTCATTTTTACATTACATTACTTTTAATTTTTACAGTAAAATGTAAAAAAATAGTTTTTAAAAAAAAAAGTCCAATGAAGAAATAACTAATATTGTGAAATATATAATATATATTGTCAAAACACAATTTTTAAGTTTTGATGGCAAAACGTAATCTAATGTTGGCATGGGACGATAACCGTTTTCAAGGTATACCACGGTTTGGAAAAGTCAATGTTTTAAACCCGCTAAAATTTTCCTGTAATACCATTACTGAGGTATGTGTAAGATTTTTTTTATTTGTTTTTTGTTGGTTTGTTTTTTAGAACAACAGTATCTCCAGCAAAACCTATATCCAAAGATGTCATTTTAAAATGTAAAGAAATCTTTGTTATTGAAACTAATGAAGACAGCAGAAGTCAATGATTCATTTTCATTATTTAGCCTGACATGGTTACTGCTCGAAAATACTTTAAATGTTTTTCAAAATAAAATATATTGTGTTCAGTGGGGAAAAGGTTTTTGTTTTTTAGCCACACTATATTATAATATATTTTAGAGCAGTAAACACAATACTGATATTTTTATCCAATCATACTGTCAGAATCTTACACCGGCCCACGTCTAATCTAATGTGGTCATGACTTTAGTCTTCAGAGTCACGTGATCATTCAGAATGTCCATTGAACAATTTAATGAACTTTTGCTAGACCATGGATTTTGTAGTACAACTATGTTATACAAATGGTAGTCAATGCACCAAAAACATGGGTACTATCCTTTTACCGTAATTAAAACGCTAAAAAGCAAACACTTTTAAGTTATTACTTAATAAGATGCCAACTGGTGAATTATACATTTTAATACCTACGCCAGGTTTTAATAAGAACATATTAATATAGGTTGTTAATCAGTTTAGTAGCACTTAGCACTTAGGCCTCTAATATTCCATTGTAATGAGAATGAAGGTCTAAAAGACATACTCTTTAGTAGAAAATAGTTTTGTGAATAGGCTGACTGCTGCTTTTTGTGTGTTGAATGCCATGCAGAACAATAGACAAGCACCTCCACAGGATTCCAGAAACCATGCAGAAACCACAATCAGAAGGCGGTGTGTAGAAGCATCTACAAGCATGACTGGATCTTGTGTTTGTATGTACATAATACGCCATGTTTTTCACCTGAAGGAGCTTGTTCTGTGCAGTCCAGCGGCAGCCCTCCTCACTGTGGATACAGCGGATGGGCAGCGAGAGAATCTGTTGTTCTAGCTCCATATCTGGAAAAATCTGCAATGACAATTACACATTCATGACTATGTACTGGAGTAAAACATGCGACATTTGAAAAGCATAGAAGTCTATTTAAAGTTTTGGTTGACACCAAAATTTAAAATATTAATTACCCTCGTGTTGTTTCAATAGTTTTAGACCTTCAGAACACAAATTAAGATATTTCAGAAGAAATCCAAGAGGTCCCGAGACATTCAAAGTCCAGAAAAGCATCAAAACCAATGTCAAACTATTTCATGTGACTTGGAATGAATATAAATGATAGATGGAATCATATAAAGCTCACAGAATACTATTGTGTGCCAGAAAACGGTGAAAACAACTTTGTTTGCCAATGTCTTCTGCATCAGATAAGGGTGCTTAATATGCACAGATTTCATCTAAAACATCTTCATTTGTGTTCTGAAGATGAACTAAGGTCTCAGGGGTTTGGAACAACATTTATAGATTTCCAATTATTTACATGTAGCAGCCAGACAACAGGGTGAGTTGGGCATATTTTGGCTTTTCTTTGCATTTCATTTCATTTAATTGGCTTCAAATTCAGATATGTAATGGCTGTCTGGTTTCCAACAGGTTCTAAAAGCAGTAGAGCAATCACAACAGAGTGCGCCACAATCTGACCAAATCAGAACAGTTTAAATAATTGGAAAGGAGCAGCTTAGAAGGACCAGATCATTGAAGAAAATATTTCAGACAGAAAAGAACTTCAATGAGAAACGGAGAAAAAAAACGAAAGCATTTTAACCATGGAAAGCCAAAACAGACTTCAAAATTTGAAACCTTTAAAATGGCCTAAAAGGGGCATTCTGAGATGTTTTTTAAAAAGATCAAATCAGCTGCTAACTGAAACTGTAGGTAAAAGATTAATCCTGATTAATTGCATCCAAAAGAAAAGTGTGTTTTTTTCATAATATGTCTGTTATAACTTATATACATTTATATATATTTATTATGTATATATAATACACACTCAAACATAAAAATAAAATGACAGTATACACAACAAAAATATTTACATTAATTAATTTTTCTTCGGCTTAGTTTCTATTTCAGAGCTTGCCACAAAGGAATGAACTGCCAACTATGCCAGCATATGTTTCATGCAGTGGATGCCCTTCCAGCCGCAACCCAGTACTGGGAAACATTCATTTGCACACACGGTCATACACTACAGCCAATTTAGCTTGTTCAATTCACCTAAAGCACGTCTTTGGACTGTGGGGGGAAACCAGAACACCTGGAAGAAACCCACTCGAACAGGGGGAGAACACACACAGAAATGCCAACTGGCACAGCCAGGACTCAAACCAGCAACCTTCTTGCTGTGAGGCAACAGTGCTAACCACTGAGCTACCGTGCCAGCCCCCATAAATATTTAATTATATAATTTGTATATATCTTACAAGTATATATTTTATAACTAAATATAAATAAACATGCATGTGTGTATTTATATAAATACATAACAATTATGCACAGCACACACAAATATTATGTATACACAAACCTTTATTTTGGATGCGATTCATCTTTACACAGCACTAATTTTAATATACTCACTTTTGCATAATCCAGCGGCAGCTGGTCTTCTGGGCACGTGAACACTCCTTCACTGTTGAAATTAAACATTAAAAAAGTGAGTCAGATTACTGAATCTTAATGGTTATATCAATGATATTTTGAAAGTTACATTGCATATTTTGGCACTGTCAATCTCCATGGAAAGGGTGTTTGTAAAGTTACAGTGTAAAAATATATGAAAATGATCAGTTTTGTGTTGTTTATTAATATTTCCCTGTTTATTTGTGCTTTTGAATTGCATTATGGGACCTTGATCTTTCTTACAACAAATGTTAACCTTGAAAAGTTGGAAAAAGTGACTTTTAGAAACATTTTTAACATTTTAAAGTGATATACTATCTAGGTTGGTGTTGTATATTGCAACAAAAACCTTATAATAAACTACAAGTACATTTTCAGATATTTTAAAGACTTATTTTTCCATACTGTATATTATTTATTAAACATTATATTGTTTAAACTACTAAAATGTCAATAAATGTCACTTTGTTGAACTGCAGAGTTGAATTTTCAACATCAAAAGTCAACAGAGCAGAGATAAATGTTCCATAACGCAATTCACAACCGTAAATAAATAAAAAACACTTGTGAATCACAAAATATGGACATTGTTAATGAACATACTGTTTTACAGTGTATAGTGCCAACAATGAAACAAAACTGGAACTCAATTAAAAAGCAAGTCTTCAAACAAATCACACAATTTTTTTCAAATGCTGAATTTGCCATGTCCACATGTTTTTGCTTTCCAACATAATAGAAAGCAACACTTAGTATACATGTGAATGTGCAAGAATGTGATTTGCATTTGCTGAACTTTTACATGATATGTTTTAGGCTAAAAAACTGCCTCCGACTGAAGCCTCCACATCATGAAGCCTGAATGATTCACAGTGGAACTGATTTGACAGGAACTGGAGAATCACCTCCTACACCACAGGCTGACGGAGGCCTTCAGGAGAACGACACTGAATCATCCCTCACATACATAACATGGGAAAGCAGAACGACCAACACCACATGTATTAATAGAGCTGCGATCTTTCCTTTACGTGTGACACTGAAGCACAGCGTCATTTCAAAATCCTGTTGGAAATTTTCACAAAAGTCCCCAGGAGCTTCATCAGAAGATGGAAAATCCAACTGCTGCATTTTTGAGGCATGAACATACTTGCGCAACTTTGGTTTTTGAGTACAAATTTTTGAAATATTTAAAATGACATAAAAACTGCACATATAGTGACTTGAATACGCATGTTGTTGCAGTTTTTGCAACCCAATTTAACACGTTTTATAAAATGACATGGCCGTTTTTGGTGAAATTTGCTGAGATATGTAGTATTTATTGAAAAATAACTTGCTTAAGATATAATCTTTATCAAATCATGGTATTTACACAATATTTATTTCGTAATTGTGAATTTCTATTAAGAAAAAAGCATATCACTGCATAAAAATATGTTTATTGTAATTATTTTATTAAAACAAATCTAAATTTGTAAAATGTAAATTAAGCAGACTAACACACAAACACACACGTAGTACACTGTTTATAGAGTTTATTATTGGAAGCATTATTACAAATAAAATATGTACCTGCATTTTATATTTACATTATTTTAATTCTAAAATTCTGAATTCTTTATATTCAAACAATCAATTTCTACTAATGAAAACAAGGAATAAATTACAGAAAAATAATATATTACCGCCATAAATGTCCATTTATTTATTTAATGGTGACACAGGGGGTGGCACGATCGCCTCACAATAAGAAGGTTGCTGCTTTGAGCCCCGGCAACTTATGCAACCAAATTTTTGATCATGAAATGTATCATTTTTGGTAAAATTGTTAAGTATTATTTATTAATAAATAATTAATAAATAATCATGGCATTTCACATGGAAAGCCAGAACAAAGGAAGTCTTTGTCTTGTTGTAACTCTTGTTTTATTTTTCATTTAATAATATTAGTTCATTTAAAGTAAAAAGCAAAAAAAAGTTTCAACTTGTTTATTGTATTTAATAAAAATAGAAACCTGTACAATTTAAATTAAGCAGAATAATTAACACACACACACTGTAAAAATAAATGCTGGATTCAACATAATCAATCTGTGTTCATTTTTGAGTGCACACACACACACACACAGACCTATTACACTGAATGTACAGTTTATTATTGGAAGCATTATTACAAATAAAATATGTAAAGGTATTTTACATTTACATAATGGGTGTCACGGTGGCGCAGTGTGTTGCACGATCGCTTCACAGCAAGAAGGTCGCTGGTTCGAGCCCCGTGGGGCAGTTGGCATTTCTGTGTGGAGTTTGCATGTTTCCTCCGGGTGCTCCGGTTTACCCCACAGTCCATAGATGTGGTATAGGTGAACTGGGTAAGCTAAATTGTTTGTTGTGTATGTGTGTGAATGAGTATGTATGGATGTTTCTCAGTGATGGGTTGCAGCTGGAGGAGCATCCGCTGTGTAAAACATATGCTGGATAAGTTGGCGGTTCATTCCGCTGTGGCGTCCCCAGATTAATCAAGGGACTAAACCGAAAAGAAAGTGAATGAATGAATATTTACATTACTGTATTTTCATTTCAAACAATGAATTTATGAATATAAAAATACATTAATGCCATAAATGTCTATTTATTTGTTTGTTTGTTTATTTATTTATTTATGTGTGTATGTGTGTGTTTGTACAAATAAAATTGACGTTTTAAATATTCAAATTATATTTTAAAAACCTTCAATAAAGGACTCGCTTTATTTTTTAAAAGTAGCTTAATTAAAATAAAAAGTCTGTCATCATCAAATCATGACGTTTTCTACTAATAAAACACAACAAAGAGGAATACATTTAATTTAGATGTAATTTAAACTATTTTAATGAAGTTTTACAATTTATAAAGGGTGTAAAACATAAACACATTTTGTCATGTCTTGTCTTGTATAGGACACTCAGTGAGTCAGAACTTCAGATGGTGCACCTCAAGGCAGATGCATGCTTTATCATGTTCACCACTGTGCCAATTTAATATCATAAATACAACCATATTATATACTGCATACACCTAACAGTATAGCTATTACTAAAAGAGCAGATGGATCATACAGTAATTTATTCTTTAAATACCTCCCAATGGTCATGTTTAAATGACTGCGTGAATTGTCTGACAAACAGCAATTGAATATAATCAGTGAATTAAGTGTAAGCATGTACATGATTGAATGTGAATGAACGAGACTTTCAGTCACTGTGAAAACATCCACAAGACAATGAATGTCATTGTTTCAGTCTTTTCAAGCAGTGCGACTGATAAATATACGTCTACTCGTCAGAAAAGACATGGTATGCAAAGAATGGGTCTTAACCCAAAACTGCATGCTTAAAGTTGAGCAACGCTACCAAATAAACTGACTCACTGCATACTTTCTTTCCTAGTAAACCCTTCAGGCTCTCTTCAGACAGCATCCAAAGAATCCGAGCAGGTTTCTGTGGTAGTCTGATTAAACTTGCATCTCTTTTTAAACTTTAAAATGTAACTGAGAAAAGCACGTCATTTTATGTCAAGGTTGCAAGGTAAAATTGTCAGTTCAGAGACCGAGACAGTCTGTAGCCTGAGGGATTTAGTGCTGCTCGGACATCTTGTTCGGCCTGTTTGGCGTTTGTTTATTGTACTTTGTCAAATGGGCAATTATTTTTAAGTGATGCTTTTCACATAGACAATTAAACAGATCTATTTAATTATCTTAAAAACACATTAGAAATGCAGAAGGTGACTTGAAGATGTTTTCAATTTACGAACTCTAATCAAAAATTTGTTTAATGAAGGTTTTTTTTTTTTTGGATGCTGAAACTGAAACAAAAACAGTTGAAGTCAGAAGTATTAGCCCCCTGTTTATTTCTATAATAATATTTTACAAGATATTTTTAAAGATACATAGCAAAGTGAGTTTTAAAGTCTTAACTAGGTTAATTAGTTTCAATAGGCAGGTTAGGGTAATTAGGCAAGTTATTGTATAATAATGGTTTGTTCTGTAGACTATCGAAGAAAATATATAGCTAAAAGTTTCAGACATACTGTGAAAATTTCTATGCTCTATTAAACATAATTTGGGAAATATTAAAACAAAAAAATTCAAAGGGGGGCTAATAATTCTGACTTCAAGTGTATGGTCACACTTTATTTTGAGGGTCCGTTTGTTGAATTTAAGTTACATTGTATATACATGCCAACTAATTCTCATTAGATTATAAGTAGACTGTTAGGTTGGGGTTAGGGGTAGGGTTAGTGTAAGTTGACATGTAATTGCAAAGTTTTCTATAGTCAGTTAAATGTCTGTTGAATGTCAGTATCAACAGATATTAAGCAGACAGTCTACTAATACTCAAAAGGACCATCAAAATAACGTGTTACCTTATATATATATATATATATATATATAATTTCAATGTGGTAATGTCATTGGCCCTTGAACATTTCCTGCTTGTTCTAATACTACACCATAACTGTAACCGGAGGCAATTCAATCATATTTTCATGTTAAAACAGCTATCATAACATTATTTATCAAAATGTGGCTCTTTGTGATTCTCAGAAGCTATGCAAATTAAAAATGTTAAACAGGAAATACATTAGGACCATTGGTAAAATGGTCTATATTGTGCTTTGTTTTAGCAGCATTACCTTTTTTGTTGAATATTAGCTACATTTTTTAAAAAATAACTCAAAGAAACAAAACAAAACAAAAAAATAAAATAATAATAAAAATAGGAAATAAAAAGAAGAAACATATTTTATTTATTTATTTATTTTGTTTTCTATTGTGGCAGCATCACTTTTTCGTATTAGCCTATTTTCTCTAAATATATAAAATGTATAAATGTATATGTTTATAAAATTAAAATTTATAAAATGTAGAAAATTTTAATATTTTATATCAATTATGCTTTAGTTTATATTTGTGATTTCGTATTCATGTAATTTCTAATTTGTTATGCGTTTTAGTTATTGTATTAGTATTACTTGTTGTATATTCATCTACATATATGTAACTAGAT
The DNA here is from genome assembly GCA_903798035.1 of Danio albolineatus. NCBI lineage: Eukaryota > Metazoa > Chordata > Actinopteri > Cypriniformes > Danionidae > Danio > Danio albolineatus. Next base: position 22,208 of record CAIGQQ010027805.1, read on the forward strand.
TTGTATCATTTTTATTTAAGTTTAAACACATTGTCAAGTAAATAGCATTAGTTTTATTTCATGGTTTAGTCTTTTTCATTATCATTAAATGTATAAACTATATTCAAAGTAAGCTTCATTTTAAAGGATTGTTTTTGTCATTGTTTACTGCATAGATTTGGAGACTAAATGCTTCAAACTACATACAAAACATTTCAATACAACTACAATTATTTCTAACCATTTGTTCCATTTGTCCTTCTGTTTTTAATTTTTGTATTGCTTTCTCCCCCTTTCATTATTTATCAGTGACCCAGATCATATTCTGGTCTGAACACTTACTGTCCAGTCAGTGTCTTACAGGAACTCACGTGGACATCACATCACAGCGTGCGTTAAACATTGACTTTGCATATATTTCCATGATCCTTGTAATGTAGCGTGCGTGTGTGAGTGAGAAAGACGAGAGTAAGTGGTGTTTTACCTGAGATACTCCTGCAGACAGGTGTCGCAGAAGCGGTGTCCGCAGGTGGAGACCTGCACCGGCTCCCGCATCGGCTTCTCGCACAGCGGGCAGTAAAACTTGCGGCGTGGTCTCTCCAGAAACTTTAGATCCAAACCAGGCATTGTAGAGAGCCCCTGCGCACTGTTATACTGCTGATACAACTTTACCAATGAGGTGAGGTCCAGAGGTGAGGAATTCTATGAGAAGGTTAATGGTTTATTCCCCGGCGTGACAGTGACAAGGCTGTCGGTGATTTCCGTGTTGAGAAGGTGAAGCTCAATGTTTACTGTTCAGCTGTCCGTCGTCTCAACGCCCCGCCCACTCGAGCGTCAGGGGGCGGGGCCAAAGACTACCTGTTACTGTAAACGTGCTTTTAATTCAAATAATTTGATATGCTCTTTGCTTTTAAAACGTTCGTTATTATAATATAAGTAATTATTCTAAGAGCTGAAGTATATTTTAGTTAGATCAAAACAAAAACTCTGTCCTGGCAACTTTTTTTAAATTATTTTAGTCTCACTAAAATTATTATTTTTTATTAAAACTTATTCACTATCATTTAGCTTAGTCCCTGGTTTGTCAGTGGTCGCCACAGTGGAAGGAAGTGCCATCTACTTTGTCATGTTTTATCTGGTAGGTGCCCTTCCAGCCGCAATTTTGATTAACATTTGATTCATTTGTTTATATTAGTATTTTTGGTGGATAATTATTACCTATCTGGAATTGAATAGACTGTCTATATACAATATTTTATTCTTTATTTCAGTATTATTCTTTATTCATTTAAAATTTTCCATTTTAATAGTATATATTTAGACCATTTGTGATTGATAAAGTTTATTTATTGTTTTATAAAGTATGTAGAGTTTAATTTCAAATTTAGTTTCCTTATTCCTTCATTTAATCACTTTAATAGTTACATTTAGTCGTCTTGTTGTGTTTTGTCACTACTTCTGAATATAATCTACTTTATTCATTTTTTTACGTTAATTGCAGTTATTATTTTTTTAATCCAGTAGAAACTAAATGCAAATCCTAAATGTGTGCTCAATTGTAACATTGTTAATTATAATGATAAATTTTGACTCTTTATTTCCTGTATTATTTTAATAAAGATAAAATTGAGTATTTTTTTAAATATTTGATTTTATTAATAAATTATAGTTTTAACTACTGATAACATGCTGAGTTTACGAACTGTGCTGCCATTGTGCTTAACAAAATCAGTGCCACCAAGACAACAATAAATAAGACATATTGTGTCTGTCTCCTCCTCATTGTCCACCTGTCTCCAGTGTCATGTTGACATCTGACACCTCAATACCTCCACAGGCCATCCCAACTCAAACAGCACCCAAAACCTGAGACTCAGCAGTCAGAGATGTTCATTTACCACAAACTCTCTTGGTTTACCAAACATTTGTGTTTTTCAAGACTCTCCAAACATGCTCAAAGTGCTATATTTACATTCATCTAAAGTTTTTTTTTTCCAAAAGTCCGTAAACGTAGCCTTCACACAGTTTCATCGAAACAGGTTTCATGTTGTAGAACCTGTTTTACTTCCTCGTTCCAGCAGGGCATATTCAGGTCGACCTTGGAATCCTTAAAAAAGCAAAAAAACTTAAAAGAGCAGAGCAATATCAGAATATCTGTGTTAAACTCCTTGGTGAAAACTTGTTTTCATGTTTGATATGTGAAAGCTGTTACACAACTCTTGTATTCTGTGATGAGTGACTGTAAAAGGCTTTTGTTTTCTTTTAAATGTGATTCATCCTAGTTAATAAGTCAGTGTGTCGAAGAAAAGCAGTCCACGTGAGCTGCTGTGTGTTTGTGTAGGAGGACAACAAAGAGACAGATAAAGGAGAGAGAATAATAAAAGTTAAAGAGAAGCAAACATTGCTATACACAGTCAGTGAGTTGCCAGAAGATGCACAATTACACCAGAAAACCACATGCAGCTGTGTGAAAACAAGTTTAATGTTGCATTAAAAATGATTTTGCATAAAAGTCACTCTAAATCTATGGTATTATTAACAATATAAGACACATGTTAGGACTAAAGGAAATGGAGAAACGAATGAGTGATCCTTCAGACACGGAACATCCTTTACAGAAAACTAGATTTGCGTCATATGAGCTGAACTAACGTAAAATCACACTTGAAACACACATATGGAACACACATTTCATTAGTTTCCACATTTGTTCCATGTGTGATTTTAACATGTGAGGCTTATTTAAAAATATATATTTTCTGTAAAAGATGAGCATGTTTCACAGTTAAATGTCAGGTATTTTGTAGAAAGTTCTGCTTTCCTAAAGTGACAGTTCACAAAAAAATGAAAAATTGCTGTTAATTTACTCATACAGGCTAAGGACTCAAAAACAATAAGACCTGGTGTCCTGAAATCCTACCCATCAGATTATGCTACCAACACTGAATTTAAATGGTTCTGAGGTTGGGGTTAGGGATTAGGTAGGTAAGGGTGATATTACAGCTTCATATCACACTACTCCACATAAAAATTTACACTGGTAGCAAAATCTGACGGGTAGCATATTGCATCATCAAAATGTGCTACCTACATTTTGAATTGGAAGTAGGACAATCTGACAAGATAGGATCATTTGACAGAACACCGGCACTCTGGTTTTAAAAAAAGTGCAGCATATTGCAAGGTCAACGTGATGCAATATTATGAATGTGATGTAATAATGACAATAATGGACCCATTAGTAATAGGAAAACAACATTTTATGATTAGCATTTGAAGATCATATAACAGGATATTCTGGACACAACCACAATGAGCGCCTTAGGAGCCGATCACACCGAATGCGCTTTTTGCACTGAGAGGCGCCTTTTCTAAATGATGTACTAATGGACGAGAGCGTTTGCGCGCTGCTTATGTGCCCTGCGCCTTGCGTTTTAACCGACTGCTGCGTCTTGCATTTTTGCCGTTGCGCGCTGTGCACTCGCAGCCTACTTCATCTCTTTTATTCTCCAATGAAATTAAAGCAGAGGCGGGGTTTCTGTTGAGGTGACAGCAGTGTTTGTGTTGTCAAGATGACTACGGAGACTTTTGAACACAGAGGAGAGACTTTTGGGGTTGTTGCTAGAACAGATACGGTTGCGGTCGTAACTGTTAACGAGATTTATTTGTATTATTTATTCAATTTCCCATTTATTGTATTTTATTAACGTCTACCCCCACCCCAACCCTAAACCCAGCCGTCACAGTAACGTAAAAGCAGTAGTTGCACAGAGTATTATTTATGTTATCTATTAAATTACCCAATAAATTGTATTTATTAATGCCTATCCCCACCCCAACCCTAAACCCAACCGTCACAGTACTGTAAAAATGTTAATTATTGTTATACAGTGTCATAAAAAACTACAGCTATATTGATGTGCATATCGCACTTCTGGCCGGCTGCATATCCAATCTAGACTTTACTGACTTATGGTTACTATTTTGAGTTATCTGGAGCTGAATGATTTCACAAATATTGAATTTCACAATATCATCAAATATTAAAATTATAACAATATCAACAGCAACACTCGCGCACAATACGCAGATGATTCAGTTGTTGACAGCGACATAACAAGTGCACAAACGCCTCGCGTTTGAACGGAAAATTTCGTTCTGTGTGATCGGTCCCTTTTCCGCCATGATATAACAGTAAAACAGTTGTCATGGCAACTTTGTCGCAATGGATGCCCCGCCTCCAAGCTCTTCTGATTGGTCCACACTGGTTTTTGAAACTGACACTAATGAGCCGGTCAAACACGGTCAACATATTCATAACGGTCAAACACGTCCGTCAACAGAGTGTTTACATTAAAAAACAATAGAAAAGTAGTGTACTGGAAAGGAAAAAGGCATTCTATGTGAACAGCTACTATAGCTGTGGTTATTGGTCATTTATAAAATAAAAGCTGAGGGCTAACGGCACTTTTGAGAATAAAAAAAATAAATAAAGACAAATCAAAAATAATAATTGTGACTCCAGAGAACAGTTGCTTAAAGGGGCACAAAAGCCTTTTTGGTTTTTACCCTTGAAAGTTCACATTTAGTTTGAGCAAACTCTCGGGCTCAAGAAGGTGGGTCTGTTTTGATCGTGGAGGTTTCGTCACCTCTGTTACTTATGATACATTTTGGTTAAGAGATCGCAGAATCAAACTGAACAAAGTTCCCAGTCCCTGTTTTTTACATTAAGACATATTTGGGCCAAAACTTTATTGTTGGTAAAAATGTGTTTATATGAATAATAATCATTTATATTACATATTCAGATACTTTCAAATTGTCAATTAATATAACTGCTGCATTTAAGAAAACATTTACATTTTAACATATAAATTAGCTTTGCTATATAAAGCATTTGAATGTGTTTTGTCTTTTAGGCAGTTTGTGAATCTACATTACTCAAATAAATGATTGATGTGCATTGATATAACAGTATTTCATTAAGTTGCCTTCTCAAATGTGTTTTTTCAGCCTTGTAAATGTGTTTAAATGTATTATGTTTCTAGTAATGGTATCTGACACGAAAACGCAAAGAAACAAAAAACCCCTAAGAAGAGCAAGTCAAGAGCAAACAACTGGTGACTATATATTATATAAATCTTTATATATTTTATGATATATTATATTATCATGTTGGCCAATCAGAAGTCTCAAAAAGGGTTATTGATGGTTCAGGTTGGCTGTCAACATTATTTGTTCTGAAATTAATTGGGATAATTATCCATGAATCAGTTCTACATGCTACAAGCCCCATCAGCACAGCTAGTAGCAGAAGTATTTTGGTTACGCCAACCACTGGACAGACTCACGTCTTGTAAACAACGGAAATCGTGGCACATAATCCGATGTGACACAAAGGAAATGACGGAACAGACAAGCCAAAAATCTATAAAAAGAGCACCATAAAGAAAAGACAAATAGATTTTAGATGTCATTAGAAGGAGTAAATGATGACAGAAGTTTCATTTTTGAGTGAACTTTCCAGTGAAATGTGAAACATTCAGGACTTCAGACAATATTTTCTATAAATCCTTCATAAATAAACATAAGCGGACCACCAACTGTGACCCAAACGGTCTGTTAATGTTCATAAAACTCACATTTAGATTGCTGTTTGAAATGTGTATTTGTTTAAAATCCTGGACTTCTTCTTCAGAGTATACGTTATATATTAATATTCAGTTTAGAAAAACATTCAAATCATTTCCTTCATTAAAACCATCCCAGCCTTGGACAGGATGACGAGTGTTACATAAAACGAGTGTATCCTAAAATAAACACCGATTAAAGTGCTCTAGACATTGTCGTTATGATTGAAATGAATGACGGCCATTATATTAAAACTAAGGCAAAGGAGAGAAGCAGCACTTCAGGTCCATCCACCCACCATCTGACCAGAGCTTCAGGTGAAGGGAAGGTTTCTTCATATTATTCACATTCTTAGTCAGTAAAATATCTCTGAAAAAATAAATAATAAATAAAATAAAAGAATGACTCATAAACATAATTGTACAGTAGCACAATTGAGTAAATATTATACAATAAAACAAGGCTACGATGAATAATAACTCTTACTTCTAAATCTTATTTCTAATGGCGTGTTACCTGTATGATGATAGCAGCAAACACCACCAGCAGACCCAGCACTGCCATTCGGCCAAGGCTGCCGAAGTCCACGTGTCTGACCATGAAGAATCGAGCCCAGCCCAGTTTATCTGCGGTGTGTGGAGGATAACGCATCTTATTGACCGCCTCCATCTTCAGCTGCTTGAGCAGAACCCCGCGCATGTGGCTCAGGTTATCAAAGCCGTGTTGGCCATGATAGCGGCCCATACCACTGTCACCTGCATGCAGAGCCGGAGATGTTACATACAGCACACAATACACAGCTGCATAAAACCATAGGCATAAAATGAGCTACATTTCTCCCCTACATTAGGACATGAAAAGGTCAGTTCAGAAGTGTTAACATCGTAGTTTTTGAAAATCCTAGCTTTATCACAATAGAACAAAACACAAAAGGGACAGTTCACACAAAAATAACCATTTATATTACATAGATTAAAAAAATCCTAAAGGGGCAGTATGTAAGTTTGACACCCAGTGGTTGAACTAGGTATTGCTCTCCTGGATCAAAACAAACTCAAGCGCAGGTTGCCAGATTGAGTACAGGAGCGAGTGATTTAAACCGTGTTCTAAATAAAAGCAACGACACCCGATAGATGGGATATTCTCCATAATTAAAGGATTTTTTGTCCTAACCAACACCTCAAATTGATATATTAGAAATGGCTTTTATTTCTCACAGCTGAACAACAAAAAAAATGACAATGATCACCTCGGGTACACCTTATGTTCTTTTTTTTTCAGTGTTAAATGCTAATAATGCAAGTTTGTGCCATTTTACATGATATTTTTTTGCCATAAACTGAAAGCAGCAGCAGATAGTTTGGGGTTGTAAACAACTGCAATCTGCTGTGGCAACCCCAGATTATATATAAATACACACACACATAATTTTTTTTTTTTTGTTCGATGTTACCAAGCCAAATGATAACATATATGGACTGAACAAAAATGTGTGATTTTATTTCCTACTTGTAAACTCTGAATTTCTGGAATTTCTTTCTTTTTTTTTTTTTGCCCTTTTACATATTCTGACACCTACTGGTTGAACCAGGCATTGTAGTCCAAATTGAAAATACTAGAGAGTTTTTTTTACCCTAATGACAAATAAAGACACACGCAGGTTGCCAGATTGACAACACAAACAGGAGTGATTGTGCCTGAAGATTGAGCCTTACAAGCTGCTCAGTATATGTTAACGATTGTAATATCTGTATTATTTGTTAATTAAAAATCCCCTCATGTGGATTTTAGCGGTTCATTCCACTGTGGCGACCCAAGATTAATAAAGGGACTAAGCCGAAAAAGAAAATGAATGAATGAATGTGGATTCTTATAACATGTGTGTTTTTTTTATAAATAAACTGCGTCTCATTTCGGAGGCTGCTGAAATATAATAAACCCTGGGTGCTGAAATATAATAAATATAAACTAGCCGTAGGCGGGTTATAAAGTCCAAAATAAATGCAGACATTCTGACATGGAACACACATTTTCAAAGGAGAATAACTGACTCCATTGTTTTTAAAAAAACAAGTATGTTCACTTACCATGTTTCTTAAATATCTGCAAACATATATTTTGGTAGTTTTTTGCTTTAGAAGAGTTTCTACGTTAGTATAAAATAAGGTAAATAGAAAGTAAAAAGACTTACCAACCCCCCCAAAAGGCAGAGAGCTGACAGAGAAGTGCATCAAACAGTCATTGGCCATCACTCCACCACTAGAGGTCTCTGCTATCATTCTGTCAATCAACTGCAATCACAGCACAGTTTAGTACAGCACTCTGAAGAAAAACAACATCTTTCTCTAGAACAGAAGTTTAAAAATCTTTTCATTCCAGGACCCACCTACACAACAGTACCTCAATATATTTGTAAGCTTAAATGGGAAACGAATCCTGGTTTAGCAGAGAGCTTTTTTTTTTTCTTTTGTTTGACAAATTTATCAATGATTGCAACACTACAAAACAAGAAATACAGAAATATTTGATAATCATTATACAGGGCTCCATACTAACATTTCACAGCACTGGC
>CAIGQQ010027806.1:0-24482 GCA_903798035.1 Danio albolineatus
GTGTGTGTGTGTGTGTGTGTGTGTGTGTGTGTGTGTGTGTATTTATATATATTTGTATATAAGTTGTGTGTGGTGTTTGTTAATTAAAGGGATAATCATTTACACGTATACGAGGAGGCAAGGAACCGCCAGACGCGTTGCTTCCTCGAAGGCGTTGACTTTGCCGGTGTTCTGACGATTACCCCTGTTTTTACACGCTTCTTTAAGGAGATAGTTCATTCTGACAGACATTTGAAGCTGACAAGATGTGCTAACCCTGTTTTTTTAGATGAAATCAGACAGATTGAGCTACCGGTAGCACATTCTGATGAGGTAGCACAGATCGTCAGAACACCGGCTTCTCCCAGGTCATTTGCAAAGTTACAGACAAATAAAAGCAAGCATAGCTCTTTGCAGCGCAATATTTTGCCTAATTTTCGTCAGTTGAGACACGTTCCCAGCTTTGAATCGGTGAAAAGAATGAGCGCGTGCGCGATAGAGATCTTGTGTGCGCGCACATTGGTTACTTACCTCTTCGCAAATGTTTGTGAGCATTTTGGCGAGTTGGTTTATCCGCATCAGCACGCGTCGGTGTCCTCGAGGAATGAAGCAGCTCCAGCAATTGTTGCTGACTTTTAACTTAAGTAGTTAGAGGTTATTACTACCGTTTGAGGGTTGCACGTTCTCCTAGCACTGTGAACAAAACTGTCAGGAACTACCTGTGCTTCAAACTAACTTAAACCGTTCAGCCAATCAGAATCAAGAATTTCAATAGACCTAATGGAACATTGTTAAATGTTCATTTTAACATAATAAATTTTCAGCTGTTATATAAATTAGCATTAAGACTACCATTACCAAACTGTAATACATTTACATATACAATTTCGTTATTTTTAACTACGCTCAATTAAGTTTTTTTTATTTCAGCCAGCATTCAATTTTATTTTTGCTGTTTATTTTTTTGTGGAAAATTAAATGTAAAACTTTATTACACAATTTACATATATTACTGACTTGAAGCTTATTACTTCAGTATGTTGTTTCACATTTTTTCCTGATAATCTTGATGTCCCAAGGAGCTGGAGCACCAAAAGGCAGTTCTGATGACTGAACTTCAAGCTGCTAAGAACACATGGCTCAAAAAAACCCTGGACTCATTCAAGACAGCTGCCAGCAGCCAACCGAGCTCCTCACAGACTGATTCTGCCTGGAGTCCCAATAATAATCCCCAGTCCAGCTGGGTCACCAGACGGTTCTCCTGGGCCCATCGAGAAGGCAGAACGACCAAAGTATGAAAGGGAAAACCATAATTGTAGAGTAAAAATTAAAAAATGCGAGCACTCCTGAAATGAGTCTCAAAAAGTACGAGAACGCCATTCTCTAGGGCCAGAGGACAACGGGAGTCACTGGGAAGCGGTATCCGCCATTCTAGCAATGAATGCTACAGATCAGGCAATGCTTCTTCTCAGGCAATCACAGATGAAGATTATATGAACAGTAATTACATATTTACTTGTACATTTTTTCAAACATCTGTTCTTTAATGAAGCATTTTTATTTTGGGAGACTTTTTATTCACTACATTACAAATTGATTTTGTAGCTTATTCCATTATATTCCAGAAGGAAACTGAAGTAAACAATCTGAACAGAGGAAATCCTCACCTATTCATGAATGATGCAAATATTTTCATTTGATGCTTATTCGTTTTGTAAGTGCTAAATGTTTATTTAATTTATTATTTTTTTGGTTGTCAGTCTTCAGTTCTTCACTTTCAAAATGATCTAGTCAGACTCTTTAATTTACTATTCTGCTTTGATAAAAATAAGTTATATGGAGTCCATGTATAAAGTCCATATAGGACAAGAGTACCTGAGTGAAAAGAACACTTTACTTTAAATTTCGTTGAGTGTTTTCTTAAGCAGCATCAGATCTCATGAATTTTTTTTATCCATTTTCAAGGATTTTAACCCTTTGAATTATTTTTGTCAACATTGTTGCTTTTGTTGTCAATTTGTTTTTATGTAAAAATAAATAAATGTATTATTTCCATATACTAAAGGCTGAACATATTTTTTAAGGTTGGGTGGGGGTATATTGTTTTTAAGTAAGTAATAATCAAATAGAACATTGTTTTTTCCTCATTGCAGTGTTTTTGACCGAATACAGTACACATGATCTGTTTATTTTCATTATAACCATGCAGAGCTTCCAAAAATTACATTCAAACATGTTTTACATCATTTAACAATCAGTATTTGGGCATATTGTACCTTTATCGTTGCAACCATTATAACATTCTAAAACCACAAACTTAAATATTAGACATCTGATATCATTGGTATGAAACATAAAAGGTTTAAATGTTAAAAAAAAAATAGACCCAAAAGATTGGATAAAGATTTCCTATATTGTTAAAAAAAAATCGATTACTATACCAATTATAAGCTGCATGCAAGATAGGAGTTAGACATAGTGCTCTACTCAGACCTCTCCTCTGGGAGATCATCAAAAAAGCCCTCGGCAGCTCTAAGCATGTGAACAACAGCATTCAAAATCAGTATGTCAGTTTGAGGGTCTATTTCCAGTTCTTGGGAGTAGTTTTTCACTGGGACAACAGCAGACAGAGAAACTCCAAGCTGAGTGCTAACCTCCTGCATCTGTCCCAAACAATAATGTTAATCGGAAATACTCAATAACAGTGTGTAAAATAACAGTACACAATAGACACTTATATAAATTAATTTGTACCATTTTGTTGATGTAGTAACTCCGGTAGACGTTTTTCAGGTCTTCTGCCACTAAGGGGCAGGCTTCATCCACCTTAGTCAATAGAACTAGCTGAGGAATACCTGAAGAAGAAAACAACAACAAAATAACTGGCAATACCTTTTAAGCTGTTCAGAATTGGAGTTACTGGGGGACAATAACTCTTTATTTAAACAGACATTTACTGACTATTTTTATCTTTTCTCTGCAGTGAATCGGGCTGCAGCATCATGTCATAAAACAGACATGTTGCCATCATTGGGGGAGGGGGGTTAAATATAAAAGTTCCCTTGAGACATTTTTGAAGAGGACACAAATAATATAGTCAAATTACTTATAAAGATATGTCCCCACAGTTAAAAACTTTGGTTATATCATTATCATCGCAGCATGGAGACTGCGTCATTATGGTTATTTTCAAAGTTTTTTCTCAGGTTCAATAACAGATTTTTCTTCAAAACTATTTATTGCATTATTTATGTTGTGTACGGTTAACAGACTGACTCCTGAAGCAGAAGAAATGCAGGAAAAGATGTTTTCTCAACTCATAATAACTAACTTGTTTACATTACACTTGTTAAATCGACAGATCATACTGTAAATTGGTGAGCCTGTGATGTTCATCTGCTGAACAGCCACAACTGTAAAAACATTAAAGAAACTGCTCATCCAAATAAACATTCTGTCATTATCCCTTCACACATTTACCTGACACTGTACATCTGATTGACCCTGCTCTGCCTGTCCCTCAATTATTTTCTTCTCCTTTGCCCGTGATTAACATTGTGACATCAGTATTTTCATAAGCCCCCATTCTTAAAGCCAAATTGCCTTAATATGTGAACTTTTTGTACTCATTGGTTTAAGTGCACTGAAACATGATCTTATGTTCACTTTCATTTTCTCTATCATTTTATCTAGTCACTGCAAGGCAAGATTACACAATGGTAATTCAAAGTGTTACAAAAAGTACATATAAAAAATAATCACAACAATAAAAGCAAGGAATAAAAATTGATTCTGGCTAATTAGCTGCTGGTTATTGGATATATATCATATTTTTGTTTTGTGGCTTTACACAGTCAATTGCCTTTGGGATTATTTCTTACAATTATCAAAAGATATGGCATGCTGTGTGCACTTAATTGTACTCAGAAACCATTCTAGTGGCCTCCATTTCCCAGGTGAGTCAACCCATCAAAAAAAAATACTACCAGGCATTTTAAAGATTTAAATATGGTAGTTGTACACTTAACCCCCACAAGAGGTGTTCTTGAGCAAATGTGCAGGCTGAACCTGTAACAAGTGTCCTACCATTGAATTTCCATAATTTGAATGTCATAAAACATTCAAAAAAAATTAATTAAAAGTGGCTTTACTGTTGTTAGTCGCTCACCAAGCTGGTTGGTCTTTCTCCGAAAAATTGCAAACTTGTCAATCACTTTGTCAGAGAGGAGCTTGGCTTTGCAGGTGTCAATGACATACACCACACAGTGAATCTTGTCCTTCAAGCCAGGTGATTTATGGAAATGAGGAGTGTCTGGCTGTAGAGGCATTGATGGGTTAAACTAAGAAAAAAAGAAACATATCATTAAATCGTAATATTTTGAAAGGTCTATGATTTTTAAAAATTCCTGCAATCATGCTTGTAAACTCTCACCTGATACCTGTCTTGAATGTGACCCTTCAAAATACTGGCAAAATCATCTACATCCAAACCACAGTTCAAACCCTCCTCCAAACCCATCGTGTCACACAAAGTAAAGGGAACATGGCTGAAACTGCTGCTTGGCTTTATGTTGTAGGTACGAAACTACATTGCACAAATGTTATTTCCATTACACAGGCACATATAGAAACTTTGCAGAACATAAAAACATTAGTGATGGAATGACCATGACATATTTCTACCTGAGTGGTCAAACTGGTGCCAGCAGTGCCAGTGTTGGCCTGCAAGCTCACGTAACCCTTGAATACAGAGCTGATGGAGTTGAAGAAGCTTGATTTTCCAGCACCAATGGGACCCACCAAAAGAATCCGGGCCTGTTTAACTGAATTAATAGAAGGCTTCCAGCTGGAGATTATGCTCAAGAGTGCCTTCCTTCTCCTAAAATCATATTTTACATAATTAGACAATAGCTCCTATATCTTTTAAGACAATTGATATGCAGCATCTAGGGGTGCAACGGTTCAATCCACTCACGGTTCGGTATGTATCACGGTTTTAGGGTAGCGGTTTCGGTACGGTATGGTTTGTGCTACGCTTACAAATAAAATGCCTACAGAACAATTCAAAGAACAATAAACAGTTATTGGGTAACAAACACCTGACAATGCAACAGTTACACGCATATGACTGTAGATTTGCATGTTCTCGCATTAATTAAAAGTAGGGTATTTAGAAAATTCAAATATTAACTTAAGACAACAAAGAGACAATGCTTAAATTTCCCCTTTTTCTATTTTACATCTCAACTCAACGGTCTCAACCAATTATGCAAATATTAATTGTCAACACATCTTAATAATTGAGCACTTTTAAAGTATTAATTACTTCTGTTTACATTATGCTTGCATTACCAAGACAACAACGTATTTTTATCTCTGATTTATTTCTGATTTTATTATGATTCCAGAAAGCTCTGTTTCACTTATCAGCACCATCGTGGTGAACGAAACTTAAAGGTGCAGTAGGTGATCTGTCACAACGCTAATCTGTTAGCATAAATCTCTGAAACAGTCCCTCCCCTGCCATCCAAAGCCACGCCTGCTGAAAACACAAGCGCACACACCTTAAAGATGACAGCAGAACCCTCTCTCATTTGATGCACTAAAGCGACTAGTGCTTGGCCGGCGGCGTGCAGGAATTACACCTATTACTAAGCCATATTTCCATGCTATTTCTGACCGAATACGTAGCACGATAAACAATATAGGGAGTGCATCACAGGCTGTCATTGTTCAAAAATGAACTAATGTGAATATAAAACCTTCAGCTCAGTCTACAGTCTAACTTCAGCTCAGTAAAGCAGGCTAGGCGGAATAGCACCATTTACTTATGTTTTGTTGTTCAACTAAATAAAATCTACACATTATCGATGCTGTAAAAGTTCCTTTATGAAACTGAAAATAGTCACATCAATCTATCGCTGGAAGATTTCAGTGGCTGCACAACACTTTTGTGCAGATATAACCCATTTGTAACAACATCTACATCAGCTTTGCGTGAAGCTAAAATAGTTTTAAAACAGAACATTACCTGTCTAAAAGAAATCCTTCAGCCATGGTGTCATCTTTCCTACAGCTTGCAAAGGTAACTCCAATATTGAATCAGGATTTTAAAAAGTTTTGATACAGCATGTTTTTACCGCTCGCGCTCTCTCCCTCTCTCATGTACGTGCAGCATGTGTGTGCACAAATCGTCATCTTACAATTATAATATTCTATCTGACATATTTGTCAAAATTGAGTTATTGACATATTCTAATTAATTGACTACTTATTTACATTATGGGATGTTTTTTTTATAAATTGTTTACATTTTAAGACTTTTTATTTAAAAAACAAATGTTACACATGTACTGTTTGCTATGGAATGCAAAAACTTTAAAGCTCAATACCTCAAAATTATTCAGAACACAAATAGAACCTTATAATTCCAAGGTGACGAAATGGCGGATCTGCGTAAAAACAGGTGCGCAGTAGCTCAAATCTGCATTTGCCTACAGTTTGAGCTACTTATCGGAATTATGGGAGATGTTGGCCTGACACTAATTTAATTGGATAAAGTTTTTTAGTCTTATGCCTTACCCAGAATATATAAATACATTAGGATCATTTACTTTAATCATTACTATTGGAATGTGAAGAGACTTTCAATCAGCACAACAAAAACTGTTTCTGAAGACAATCACTCACTGCACCTTCAAGCAAAGAAAGAGCTTTCGGCTTTTATCTTTTATTTCAGCGAATACAGTACATTGAGAAGAAAACTGAGTAAACAGAGTGAATATCGGGAGTGTTCGGGTGCGAAAGAACACCCAGCAGAAGGGGGAGTGAAGTAACAGACCTGCTGTATGTCCGCGTCCCTATGGAACACTTCTGGGTCTGGACACGGACCTCGATCTGGCTGTTAGTGACCATTGATCTAGGCTATCTTTGCAACAACAACAAAAAAAGGCATTCGTTATGTTTTTGTGTTTGTTGAAACACTGACGGCAATGCGCTGTGATTTGGCCTCACCTGCACATTTTGCGCTGTATCTCCTTCACTTGCCATGCTAAACCCCACAGAAACTCCACACACACACTGACCAGTGTGGAAATGTGATGTCAACAATAGATTTACATACAAAGAGGTTATTGGACAGGTCTTCGTACGTGCAGTGAGCATGAAATGTAATCGGAAGCATACAAAGGCGGAACTGCTTTGTTGCAGTTGTTTTTATAAACAAACCAATATTAATAATGCATATTCTGAACCGCGGATCACAGGGCGCACCGAACCACGGTGGGAGGACAACGGGACGATACGTTTTTTTTACCGAGAACCGTTGTATCCCTAGTAGCATCTTAACCATACAAAGAACAAATAAAGACGATTACTGATGATATATAGCACTGAAACATGCACATTTCGATCTGAAAAAAAGTCAACTGAAGTTTTTGTTTTGTATTATGTTGTCCTTTCCATCACTAGCCAACTAAAAGGGCCTGACATTTTTTTATATTATTCTTATCTGCATTTTATTTTGACTTCAACTTATATAATTCATTCATTAATTTTCCTTCGGCTTAGTCCCTTTATTCATCAGCGGTCGCCACAGCGGAATGAACCACCAACTTATCCAACATATGTTTTACATGGATGACCTTCCAGCTGCAGTACTGGGAAACACCCATACACTCTCACATGCACACTCATACACTACGGCCAATTTAGTTTTTTCAATTCACCTTTACTACTGGACTGTGGGGAAACCGGAGCACCCAGGGGAAACCCACGCAAACATGTAGAAAATGCAAGCTCCACACAGAAATGCCAACTAATCCAGCCAGGACTCGAACCAGCAACCTTCTTGCTGTGAGGCATCAGTGCTAACCAGAGCCACCGTGTCGACATCTTATATAACAAGAAAATTTCATTTGTCATCTTATATAATAATGTTTCACAGTTAATCATCAGTTTATTGTATAGCTTATAATGTGCAAAAGAATCATATAATCAGGGTCTTAAAATAAGCATAAACACTCACCTTTCATATCACCTACAACTGCACTGACCAATAGTCACTGCACAATATGCAAATCCCAGCTGGGCCTGTCACTTTTTTCAGTTCATCCCCTTGAAACATTTTCATTGTGGTCCCTGCTATTTGTAATGTGTTGTGAGAATTTGCAGCGCTTTTTCTTTTTGTGTTTGCGTTGTGAGGATTTGCAACATGTGTGCGGTCAAACTGATGTTTTCTTAATTTGCTGGTGTGTTTTTTTTTTTCAATTTCCATGTTTTTCAAGATTTTTAAGACTTAAAGTTATCCAAAGTAGTATTTAAAATAGTACTGAAATAATTTTTTTTTTTAAGTATACTATTAGTACATCATAGTACTATGAAGCATATTTTTATATAAACATGGATGTTGCTTAAAAGTACTTAAATGTTAATATTTTGAAGTATTTGTAAAGGTCAAACACTCCTAAGCTAAGAACATGGCAAGTAACAAAGAAAATAGGCAAAACTAATTTAAAGGGGTAAGGGACACTAAATTTGCTTCACTCACTCTGAGTCCCAGTGCACATTTCTCCATGGTTTCTCCATCAGTCCTCCACAATCTGGAGACAATACAAATATCAGCAATTCACAGTCCCAGTTCATATGTGCAAGTAATTCACAAACATTACTTAAAGAGCACAACTCTCTCAGCAATTATATATATATAAACACTAAAATAATACAAACCTTCCACTCTGTAAACCTCACACTCTGTTAGCTGTAAGTCGTTGCCATGTACCCGCAGTGGATCAAATTGGTATGGTCCTGTTGGGTAACTGTAGACTGTGGCCGTATTATTGTAAAGAAATATTAAAGAACCGAAGTTGGGCCCGCTGTCAGTGAAAGACAACTGTGGATTTCCACTAACCACACGCAGAGGAGCTTCTTTCATTTCTTTGTCATTGAAACTGAAGAGAAAGGCTTTGTCGTCGATAACATTTTGTCCTGACTGTGCATAATTTTTGCTAGTGAACGCTCCAAAAACATACCCAGACTTATTGTAAGCTACAATAACAGTTGGTCCCTGCGTATTACACTTTTGGTGAAATGTAGTGATATGGTAGCCATGCACGCTGGCTTTGTACAGTAGGCTAAGTTTGGCGTGGTTCAGCAATGAGCAGAGTTTCTTTTCCTGCCATTTAGTCAAGCTGGATGTGACGTTACTCATCTGAAGAAAAAGAAAAGTCCAACCAACATCGTTAAAACATGTTCCAATAACTACATACAATGCAAATAAAATAATCATGCGGTGATTTTACAGAAACGTTATGAAATTTGCGTACCTTGGAACAAGTCGCCTACACCTCTAGTCCTTGGTACCTGAAAACAAACTGAAGAGGATTACTTTCGTTTTCTCTGAAACAGACATTGGCCTACACTACAGCGCGTCCTTCGTCATGAATATTCAGTTCTGGCCTTGCTTAAAGAGATAGTTCGCCCTAAAATAGTTCTTTTATCATTTAGTTGGTCTTGACATACTCCAAATCAGATGTATTTCTCCATTTTTTCTGTTGAACACAAAAGAAGATATTTTTGAGCCGGTAAGCTGGAAACCTATAACCATAAACTTAAAAAAGTTTTTCTTCAAAATAAAAAAGAAGAAACCAACTGAGGGTGAGTAAATTTTTATTTTTGGGGTGAACGTTTCATTTAAAAAACGATATGCATATCAGCGTACAGAGTATAACACTAATTTTTATAAAATTAAATATAATTTTGTAACATCTACAGTGTAAGAGCCAGTTCTGCATATTTGTGATAATAATTCAGTTAAAACGGTTAAAACATGGTGAAAATAGATATTGAAATATATAAAGAATTCATAGTGGTTGTATTATCTAAAATGCATAATTTAATAATTAAGACAATTTAAAAACGTTTACTTTGGTATTGGCTTTCGACAGTAATACGTCATGAGGTCATTACTTAGTACGTCTAAGTCAGATTGCAGTTATGAATGCAGGATGTGCACGAAAGGTGTGCCACTACATACAGTCATCAATAATGTTTTCCAAAGCATTTTGTTATTATTGTTATGGCGACACGGTGGCGCAGTAGGTAGTGCTGTCGCTTCACAGCAAGAAGGTCGCTGGTTCGAGCCTCGGCTGGGTCAGTTGGCATTTCTCTGTGGAGTTTGCATGTTCTCCCCGTGTTCATGTGGGTTTCCTCTGGGTGCTCCGGTTTCCTCGCAATCCAAAAACATGCGGTACAGGTGAATTGGGTAGGCTAAATTGATCGTAGTGTATGTGTGTGAATGAGTGTGTATGGATGTTTCCCAGAGGGAAAACAGCTGGGTTGCAGCTGGAAGGGCATCCGCTGCGTAAAACAGATGCTGGATAAGTTGGCGGTTCATTCCGCTGTGGCAACCCCAGATTAATAAAGGGACTAAGCCGAAAAGAAAATGAATTTTATTGTTATTATTATTATTATTATTATTATTATTAGGATTTTACATAAAATATGTTTAATATATTTTCAAATATTGTAGTACCTGTCCTGGAACAAAGACCTTGATTAGCCTTTGATTCAGAAAATTAGATTATTAAGCGTTATGTTTTAGTTTTGAGCGAAATGTTGTCTTATGTAAATACAAAATATATCCTTGGCATTCAAGCATTGAAAATAAAATAAAAATAATAATAATCACAAATTATTTACATACACAAATACCAATTATCAGCTTAACACTTTTCTTAATTAAAAATGAGTAATTGGATGCATCCTTCCTTATGCATCTGAACCTAAATGTAACTGCAGTGATTGATTCTAAATAATCGATTTAATAATATGATAAAAATAAAGAAACATAGTCACATTTATCATAATAATTCAATTGCACATCAGTTCTACTGTTCTGATGAGCATAATCTGATGAGTAATACTACACACACACAACACATAGACAAAATAGTCAAATTTCATCAACTATTTTATAGAACGCTTAAAGTATTGAATGGATTTTATTTATTACGTTTCTCTCTCAACGTTTAGGCATTTTTCCCACTAATCATGTGCTTAACCACAAGTGCATTGTGAGATCAGCACAGTATTTACAAAGACATTTAAATGCTTTTACAAGCATTTGTGTGTGGATGTACTATAGCAATGCATAAATACAAAGTTCTCTTGTTCCCCACAAACTAATCAGACATTCTCTTTATACTGCTGAATTAAGGAAATGCATATAGGAAAAAAAAGACCGGTGGCCACTACAGCAGAACACAAGCACAGTAGGCATAGATTAGATTTTAGAGGCTCTGCTTTGCAGTTACAAGTCACACTTGTGTCACAGTTAGCACACCTACCACCAATCACATTTCCAAATGGGATGAATTAAAATGGCCACTTACATGCTATGATATTTTTGCAGATTTTATATTACATAATTTTTGATTGTTGTGCAATGCATTCATACCATATTTGTGTGATTTAGATTTAGCCACCACTGGTCCCAAAACAATTAAAAAAAGGTTCCTTTAAGAGAACAACCTTGTGTTGATAAGTTAAAAAAAAAAAGAAAAGAAAAAAAAAGTTTAGTGTTTGTACTCAATCATATTGATATGTTTGGAAACCTGAACAAAATATACTGTATAGGGACCACCCATGATCTAAACCCCACTGATACTGTTAATTTGTTAATTCCATTTTTTTGTCTGTCTGAATGATGATTTAAATAGTCTTCATGCACAGTGAGATACATTATCAATGCATTTCTCTAGTCTATGTTCAGGCACATTGTTCTCCATATCCAAATTAGCCAATCATCATTAGACTCTTAGTCAACCAGAAAAATCCCAATAAAGCCTTTTACTAATAATTGGGTACACCTCTTTGGATTTAAAATCTTGGTTATGATAAATCTAGCAAATCCACTTCTCAGTAATAAGCCATTACAGTTATACTCCTAGAGTAAAATACATCTATCTGTGTTGATTTCATTCTTATGATTTTACTGTGATTATCAGTTTTTAGCTACAGAACCTGCTAAGGTATCTTTCATGAACACAGCATACATGTTGATATGTGATAGATAAAGCATCTGCCAAGAACATTACATTGCATATAGATCTAGGATGGTGAAATGTGCATGTGTGCCCTTAAATAAACATGGGATACACAGATGGAAAATTGAAAGCATGTGTTATCAATGTCCATCTAGCAGAACTCTACTTTACATGCAGGGAACGTCTCTTCCTGCATAGCTACAGTGCTGTTGCTGCCTAGGACTGTAATGCCCAGCTGCCTCTGTTTTTCTTGAGTTTCCCGGTACCACTCATGCATCACTGGCGATTCAAACGTAGGAATCAGGGTCACCTGAAAGTTTACACAAAGTTAATATACAGTGAGCATGTATTTTCACCCATGAAAAATATCAGAAGATTTTTTTGTATTTACACTGAATTGGTGATCTATTTTAGTGTATGTTTTAGGCATAGATGTTGCTAGAAAAGTGGAAAAGTTTTGATGTTTATATCTTATCATACATACTGGCAAATCATCAGGCCAAACAGATTTCCCCTCCAATAAGGCATCCAGAATAGACCTCATCAAGCCTTCCTTGAGCGTGTCATCCCCACTAATTATGTAACAGGACGAGCGCAAGCGGCAGAAGAACTCAACATCAACAGTGGAAGCTGCATGGCCTGATGGAAGGTAAGCCAAGTCCAAGTATACTAAAGCACCAACCTTGCTACCTGTTGATGCATTAAGACCTCAGTCAGTGCCACACAAACATTCACTTAAATACAGAATTATACAAATGACCCTTTTCCATTGAGCAGTAAGGTTTGGTACAGTACAATACAGCATTTATTGTCAATGTCAAGGTTACCAAAATAGCAAACCATACCATACCACTTTTTCTGCACCCTTTCCTAAGCTAGACTCACTATAAATTCTATTAGTTTCCAGACAATCATCACCCACACGTTAAACAAGACAAGGGAATGACAACATAATGAAGTGCCATTTTTATATACACAGCGGAAACATAACATTGTAATAATGCTAAAATTGTGAGTAGCACTGAACCATCTCATTGCAAGAGGTCTTGCTTCCTCTCTCTTTTTATGCACACGTCTGCATTTGAAATAATCAACCTGAGCTTGCAAAAGATGCAATGAATGTATGAAAATGGTCAATACAGCTTTTTTTTTTTGAGTGAGAATGACGTTGATCACAACTTTCTGGTACAGTATACCTCACTCCTACCAAGTAAGCCTACTGTAAGGAAAATGTACTGTACTGAACCGTATTGCTCAGTGGAAATGAGGCAAAAGTGAAATCAGTCCAAACCTGCTGTTGTGGATCTTTTAGAAGCAGAGCCTGTGCTACGACTAGCCACTACATCTCCTACTGAGCTGCTTCGTGAGCCGCTAACAGAAGTTCCTTGACTTCCAGCTCTGGATTTGGTGCCTAGAGTTGAAGCACTAGAGGATGTTAATCTCTGTGTGACTCCTGCTGCTTTTCTGCCTTTTGTTGCACCTGACTTCACGCCACTAACAGGATCAGGCATACAGGCACCAGGCTGAGGTGGAAGAGGAGGTAAGTCTTTCACAGGCACAGGTGGGGGATCCTTCGGCAATGCATGATTCCCTCTGTAAGAATTCAAACCATCATTTAGGTTATGGGATTGCAAGTGGACGACGCCTTCTTCATCAGAATCCAAAAGACCGTCTGCTGTAATGGAGCAATCCTCTACACCAGGGTGTACATCTGAGTCTGTTGCCATAGGAAAACAGTCACTGGCAGAGGTGAGAGGGGTGTCCTGAGCTGGATGAGAGGCCTTGTTACCTGAACATGAAGGTGGAAATGGCTTAGCTGCATCTTGGGAGTGGTCACTATCATCAGAAAGGTTTAATGGACTGTTGTTACAGATGCCTGGTGAGAGTGGATCCTCTAGATCGCCAACCGGTTTGAAATGTTTGAACTCACATGGAGAGACTAAGCAGAGATCGACGTCATGGTTAGCGTCCAACGGCAGGCCCTGTTGTCCAGATGGACACCCTTCAGAGCCATCATGAGGTGTCCTCTGGGTGTGAGGCTTCTTTAAAGACAAAGACATCCCTACTTTGAAATCAGAATTGACATGGTGTCCATTGGAGTAGGATGTTTCGTCTTCGTTGGTGGACTCGCTCACAGTTGGCAGCACTTGTTCAAAAGACATTGACAATGACTCATCAACCTCAGTGGACTGCGGTGAACTTACTTCTGCAGGCATTGAGTGAGTGGTGGTAACAGTGGGAGATATATCAGGCATTACATCCTTAAAAGAGCTGAGAGACAAGAAACTAGAATGCTTCTCTTTAGAGGAGGTCGAGATGCTCTCTTGGGTGCTTTTAGGGCATCCAGATTCTGAAAACTTGGACAGTCCCATCTGCTGGCTTTCTGAGCCAAGACACATCTTAACCCCAAAACTACTATGATCCTTGGAGGCCCAAGTCTCTTCAGGTGACAGGTGATAAGGAGTATGACCAGCACTGTTTGGACCTGATCTAGGTGATGTTAGCTCTAATGTTTTTTCATCCGGACTGACACAAACTTCCTCATGCTCATTTTTTTGAATATTTTCTTTCAAAGCACCATCGAGCAAGGTATATTCAGTGGGAGTAAGGTCTAGATTCACATTGCGCTCCGTTTTTATTTTGACAAAGGTTCTTGTAGTTGCTGCAGGGTTAACTATGCTAGTACACTTAGACTGTCCCATTGAGACACTTTTCAGGTTTCCAGAGTCAACAGCTTGACTCTTCACAAGTAATTCGTGTTGTTCTCTATCCATTTGCAGAAACTCTGCTGTCATATCTTCAGGTGAGGATATTATGGAGCAATTTACATCTTCTGAATCAGTTGACAACTTCTGATTCTGCTGCTGTTTGTTAGACTTAAAGTTTTTGGCTTTTTCCTCTGTTTGTTTGTGTAATTTTGTTTCAATTTTTACATTTCCAGGCTTATTTGGGTTTAGTAGTCCTGATGAGGTTTTCTTGGCATCTTTCCCAAGAGACTTTACCTTTTTCTCTTCGGTTTTGCTCTCTAACTTCGGTCTTCTAATCGAAAAATCCTTGCTACCTGATGCTTTTTTCTGCCCATTTTCTTGCTTCTTTGAGTCTGATTTGTTTGTTTTTTCATTGCTTTTGTCCTTTAGAGACTCCTTTCTTGTAACAAGTCTGGAGGGGTTTTGCTTTGCATTGCTTTCTACAGATTTCATATTTTCTTCACTTTTTGGATCCTTCCCAGTCATGGCTCCGGTCTTGTCTTTTTGTTCTTGAACACCACGACCCACTCTGTCAGTTGAAGCACCATTACTTGTTCTGGATTCATTTTTACCAGATTTGGGATTGTCTTGACTTTCTGCAATTTTTGTATTCTTGTCTGATTTTGTTGTTTCAAAATCTTTGGAGCACACTACAGGCCGCTTGAGAAACTCTAGATGCTTCAGTCTCTCCAGACCATCCATTATCTTTCCTTGTGGTGTAGAACCAGGGAAGAGTACTCTGATGATTTTCTCAGTTGGGTTAGCTGGATGCCAAACAAGCAAAGCACATATAGAGACCAAAGATGTTAGGTGTCCATCTAAATTTTTGGATTTTGAGCTATTATCAGGCCAGTTATTCATGAAAGACTCTGTCTCTTTGCTACGTTTCACTGGATTTAGGATATAAAGTTCAAGACATCCCACTCCCATTTTCTGGAATAGAATAACTGGCTCTATGGGGCCACTTGAATTGCGAAAAAGGGGCTCTGGTGAGATCTTTAGTTTCTCCAAATGCTGTAATATAAGTGCTGCTAGATCACTGCTTCGTAGTACATTAGGATCACCCTGAAGTTTTTTGAGCCTGTTTGGGGCATTGAGGAAAACTACTCCAAGCTCTGGGGAGATTAGATTCTTCACCCATTGCTCCTTTTCCTGTGAGTCAGGTTTATTTTCCTCAAGCTCTGCGACTTTCCTCTCCAATAGGCTGTTAACTCCTGGCAGGTTGTCTATTCCAACATGTGTAAGCAGTACTGAATCAACACGGTCCAAATGCCTGACCAGTTTCCAGAAACAAGAGCGCGGATCTGCTCCACCATTGACCAAAACATTGAAGCCATTGACAGCAAAAAAGGCACAGTCACCTCTCCCTCCCGGAAAGACATAGCAGCACGGACGACATAGCTTGAGAAATCCCACTGTGCCAGGAGGCTCTAAGAGATCAAATGGAGATTGTGACTCTAATGACTCAAAAAGGTGGTCTGTGAACTCCTGAAGGCCCCCCATTTTTGGTAGTACCATTAGGGGATTCACCTTAATGTCAATAATGTCATTTATGTTGTGCTTCCCAAGCACAGAGTTTTTCCATTTTCCAGTTTTAGGGCAGCTTAAGATGAGGTTTGCTTTGCCATGAGAGCTTACAGAGTTTAACAAAGCTTGAATCTATTGGAAATGTACAAACAAATTGCATTATATTACATGCAGTGGCTATTATATTTCAGAATCATTTGAAAAATCATATATACAAAGATAGATTCCATTTTCAAATATGTTTTAAATATGAGTACAATACGTTAAAATATTGTAATATTTTACACATTATTTTACAATTTTTTCAGTCCAACAAACCTCTTCATCTGAAAAGATCTGGGTGAAATCATTTGAAGTGAACTGCCCCGTGTGCAAGACCAGATCCCCAGAGTCTTCAATAGACTGTCCTGTGAGCAGCAGCAATTTGTGTCGAGGTATGGATGATATCAAGCTGTGGACCTGAAATTATTTTATTAAAACATATATTTTATTTTTTAAAATGTATATATTACAATTCTCTAATGCACATTATTATTTTGCTTGTATTTCAATAGTATACATTTTAAAATATGAAGAAGAGACTAATTTAAGTGTCACACACCTCAGAGTAGAGAACCCCTTCAGAGGGATTCACTACAACTTTAATGTCCAGAACATCTGAACTGAAATGAAATGTCATCTGACCTGTAATGAAAATGGAGACAGATTTAATGAGTCAACAACAGAATTAACCAGAACATGTAAGATGCTGTGCAAATGTGAATTAATAAATTGAATTCTATTTCCACTAAACTTAAAAATGGAAACATGTGCGCCTCTACTGGACAAGAATGAAAGAATTTGACTAAGCTATAATGTTTTTTTTAAATTATGAGTCACATACAGTCTCATTGTTTTAATGCTGCCAGTTTGATTTTAAATAGAACCAAGTAATGCAAATTTTAAAAAGTGAGATTTCCTGAGTGTTAGTTCTATGCACATCTGTCTATAGTTTGTCAGCAAAATTATTTTCAAAACTGCTGAAACAAAAAGGTTTCACTGCTGTTTTTCCAACAGCAGTCAAAGTCTGAACAATTGGTAGAAAGCACTTCCTTCCTGCCTTTCTGCTCTGTGTTCTAGAATAACAAATTAGGACCAACACGCCAACCTAATACAACATTCCCTGAATAACAGGAGCTGCCACTCACAATGTACTCACATTCAGTTTGCATAGCCCCTATTAAACTATAAAAAAGATTAAATTAATGATTGCCCTCCCAGAGCAACATAATACTGCATTTCATAAATACGAAATAAAATGGGATCTAAAGAAAGTTTGTAAATAATCAATATTAATTGGTAATTAATGGAAATAATTTAGTTTCTAGAACTTCTGAGAAAAAAGTTGTCATACAAGAAGCAAGATCGACTTTAAACATTTGATGGCGTTGAGAGTTGGAGACTCAAAAATTGTTGTGCTCAATGTTTAGAATGTCGCCTCTGTCTGTGTTGCAAATTTCTCAAGAGCAGAGGAAAAACGATAATCGAAATAATTATCTAAAAGCTAAATAGTTGTAAATGTAAATTGCACTATTCTTGCATTTGCAAGACGCATAAGT
Source organism: Danio albolineatus (assembly GCA_903798035.1). Taxonomy (NCBI): domain Eukaryota; kingdom Metazoa; phylum Chordata; class Actinopteri; order Cypriniformes; family Danionidae; genus Danio; species Danio albolineatus. The sequence goes on from CAIGQQ010027806.1 coordinate 17,896, forward strand.
TGCTAGAGGAGATGTAGTGGCACAGTGGGTATCGCTGTCGCCTCACAGCAAGAAGGTCGCTGGTTCGAGCCTCGGCTGGGTCAGTTGGCATATCTGTGTGGAGTTTGCATGTTCTCCCCGTGTTCGTATGGGTTTCCTTCGGGTGCTCCAGTTTCCCCCACAAGTCCAAATACATGTGGTATAGGTGATTTGGCAAAGCTAAAATTGTCCGTGTATGTGTGTGAATGAGTGTGTATGGATGTTTCCCATTGATGGGTTGGAGCTGGAAAGGCATCCGCTGCATAAACATATGCTGGATAAGTTGGCGGTTCATTCCGCTGTGGCAACCTCAGATTAATAAAGGGACTAAGCCAAAAAGAAAATGAATGAATACTTTGCTAGATGCCTTTTTTAGATTTCTGTAAAGTTAAAATAATTTTCTTGAAAACAGTCTGAAATAATCTTGATTTACTATGTTTCTGGTAAATGTTAAGTGAGTTTACATGATTCACACACACACACACACTAAAATATATAACTATATTTCGTTATAAACTATGATAATGTATTATATGTGTAGCAATGATACTGTGCATAGAGCTGTAGTTCGGCAAACTACACAATTGCTTCTTTGATAATTCATAAGACTGCATCCCACACACGTCATGTGTTTGAAATGAGCTTGAAAAGATTCCCAGTAAAGTACTTTAAAAGTGTAGCCTATCTGAAGCTCACGCTTTTCACTGTAAATAAAAAACGTACCTCTTATATCCTTGGATTCATAAGAAGAATGCTGGGAAATAAAAAGCTTCAGCTGCTCATCCAAGTTGCACACTGTCAGGTCTACATCCCATGCACGGATACCTGTGTAAGAAGATGCAAATAAATGTAAACAGTCTAAGCATTCTCAAAAGCTCAATGTGTTCCAACATGAGCTTATTGTCACCTACTGTAAATTTATGCTTAATAAAAAAGGTTACAGCGTTGATTTGAGAACAAGCAGGCTAAACCCCCCAGAGCAAAAGCACTGTAGTCAGCATGTAATTGAAACATCATGTGAGACAATGTGGCTTTCAGAGACAAATGAGATGGTTGGATGACTGGCCCTCAAAAAAGCTCTGTTTTGTGGCTCTGGTGCCCTGTACTCATGAAATATAAAAGCCACTGGACAGCATGTTCTCTTTTTTTAAAACCAGGGAAAGGAGCAGACTCATCACAGTACAGAAGTAAGAAATCATGAGAGTCGGCAGCAAAGTCAGGTAAATTTACAGATGTATTGTAAATAGGAATGAAAGGTAAACTATACTGTAACGCCAAGGGGAAATGTAAAAATCTGACAGAATTACTTCAATGTGAGGTGTTAGGATGAGAAATCCACCTACTGTAGGCAGAAGATTTTCTTTTTTATCTTTTTTTTGCCTGATCACTGTCATGGAGACACTACCATGGAGACAGGCTCTTTTCATATTTTCTATTGCCCACACGATTGTGCTGTCAGTGCTTCTGTCACATCTTTAATGACATGATGGTACAAAAATCACTCTTCTTTTGCTCCTATGAAAATGTATCTTAGATAAAGTATGATAGACTAAAAATGATAGAAAAAACATAATAGATTTCAAACATTTGTTGTTGTCTTACTGATCCCCTTAATTTATGACCAGCATTAGCCTCTTAACTGTCATCCCACATTTGGAAATCACACATTATAGGTGATACATTCATATTATACATCATTTCTCAAGATAAGGTAGAAATTTTTAATGTACTGGGAAAATGTTGTGATTATGGGATGGTGACAGTTAAGGGTTAAATTATTTATTTGCTAAATCACGGTGATTCACCTTGGTGATTCATTCGTTCGTTCATTTTCCTTCGGCTTAGTCACTTATTAATCGGTGTTCGCCACAGCGGAATGAACTGCCAATTGGTGATTCATATTAAGCAATTCAAAGACTACCAAAACTTTTAGAGTCAGCAATACACATACCAGCAGGCAAAACAAAATGAAGACCACGACACCTACAGTGAGATCACATGCTCATTGCTGCTGGGGCAAATATTGTAACGTTGAGTTCCTTGCATAAACCAATCTTATCACATTTATAAGACTTCTATGTGTCTTAGGGAGCTGAAGGTATTACATTTGTTTTGCCTATATATATAAGTTGGCGGTTCATTCTGCTGTGGTGATCCCAGATTAACAATGGGACTAAGCCGAAAAGAAAATGAATGAATGAATGATAAATCTTGGATGGTCTGAGAAAATTTACAGCAAATGTTATTTTTGTGATCTATTCCTTTAAGAAATCTGGGCTTCGTAAGCTGGTTTCTATAGCTGATACTCTAAAGCTGACTAGTTGGCTATCACCTAGACAGACACCAGTTACAGTTTGCAAATCACGATCATCTATGTTAAGCTTAGCTGGATATTTCTCATAATTCAAGATGATGCCACTAAAATCTACAAGCAAGCAGAAAAACCACCGCTGCGGTGGGTGTGTGAATGTGCAGGGCTTTACACTAAACCTAAACGGAGAAGCACATCTTGACAAACTCATTTCTATGATCATATAGGCCTATTCAACTACTGTAAGGCAAGTGTTGGTTACTTAAGCATACTAAAAGGCTGAAGCTCAAGGTGTCTCTTTTCCGATGTTTACCTGGTGCCATAACACTGCAGTGCAGGGAACATCTGCGTGAAATCTTGTATCAGAATAAACACGATATAAATTGTTTAAACGCTATATGCATGTATGTACGACGATTCGTTGAAATATAAGTTTAAATGGTTTTTATTTTATTCACAACGGGAAAGAAACCGCCTGGCGTCACGTTGTAGGACGGTGTTTTAACCATTTAAATTCAGCAGGACGCTATCTCGAAATAACAAAAAATAAACATCAAAAACACTCGTAACCTGTTCTGCAACATGCAGATGCGAACGATAATTGTATTGTCTAATGTAATAACGTGTATTATAGGTGTTAACATTACGTTCTAAATCCGCGTTATGTAAGAAAAAAGGAAATACCTCGTTCAATCTCCACCACAACATAGTCCAGTAAATGCGGTCTATAGAGCGCGCCGATGACAATCAGCATTGAATATCTGTCATTGCAGAATCCAGGATGGGCTGTCAGGTCCTCCGATTCCATCGCTGCCGTGAGACCCGACGCCATGTTGGACAGTTATTCATATGATGTAATACACAAACAATCAAGCATTATTGAAGGAAAAGGCGGATGGTTTGAATGGAACTGAAGCTGGCCAATCCAAATCGGGATTCAGACCGCCTTGTTGCGTGCATCACTCTTCTCAGCAGTCTTCAATAATTAAGCAAGGCATCTGACAGACTCGTATATTATATGTATCAAATACAGGCTACATTTGATCACAGGTTCTTTACTGGCATCAGTTATTCCATTAAGAACATCTGTTTCCATTGGGAAAGTATTATTTAAAGTGGGTTTATTAGATTATCAAATCTCTTCTACTTCTTTTTAGAAATGTACCGGTTCTATGGAGGACCAAACAATTCGATTTCCATGGCATCTTTGCCGAACATGCCTATTAGAACCATTATCTTTAAGTGTTTGATTGAGTGTTTAAGAAAGCAACACTACTAAAACATTCAGTTCAAACTTTATTTTGAATGTCAATGCATTTTACAGCAGTGGTATGAAACGTATGATCAATAAGCAAAACATCAAGCACAGAGATTTTTCCTTGAGCATCTTTAATCTCATTAAAGGCATTTCAAAACAAAAAAATGGCACGATGTTCCTTGTGGACAGCCACATAGCTTGCCAACTCTTGCACCTTTACGTATTGCACACTGCTCACCTGCATCACACTTCAGATAAAAAAACAACAACAATCGATTAATTTCATACAAAAATGCATCAAATATAAAGCAAGCATCTATCAAAGTGAAATATTTTCAGCATAGCTTAATACAATCTTAGTTTCCCTGCATGCATGCATATATACTAACCTTAAAATAAATTACAATTAAACTCTAAATTTTAAAATACAATCAAAGCCTATCAGAGAAGCACCCTTATTGTCTAACGGCAGTTTTGATTACAATAATTTCTCCACAGTTATGCATTGTAAATGTGCTTTGATTGTGTAAAATACATTACCGAAGGCAGTAGGCTCAATTTTTTTCCAGTTTGTGGAAGGTGTTTGTTCTTTAACTTCTCAAGAACCTCTTGCAGTGCCTCTATCTGTGAAGTAATTATATTTTTACATTGATTCCCAATACATAACACAAAACTCTAAAGAGTAAAAGAGCTCACCAAATTGTTCTCATCCTGTCTTTTTGCGGCAGTTTCCAAAGAGCGATCTTCAAGAGAGTCATCACAGTGGGTGAGAATGAAGGACAGGGCAGAAGCAGCAGCAAAAAGGACAATCCGTCTGCTTAACATGGTGTTAAGACAAGTTTCCTTGCTGTCCAAAACTGAAGATGATTGGTGATCTCGGGGTGTGATGAGTAGCTGCTCTTTATAAATGAATTCAACATCACCTGCTAAAAAATTCATGATGACAGCCCTCTGGGACACACGTGTTATTTTTTTTATTTTTTGCTATTTCTCTGAAATATTTTATAAAAATCTGCAGATTTATGTGGGAGGATTTTGTGAGTAAAGGAGCTGAAAATGTAACACATTAAATAAAAACCTAAAAACTTTTATTTTAGGCTTACATTGCAAATCCAATTAGACGCATTTGTTTGGTAAACAAAGCTATAAAGTAGTAGTACCTAAAGTTGGTCTGTCGTGTATACTGTACATACACTAAAAGACAGAAAATATTACATCACAAGCTATATTGATCATATATCACCTAAACATATGCATATAAGTCAAAATTATTACTGAAAGTAATGTAAAAATCTGCAGTTTTATGTGATTTCTGTGGAGGAAGATTCTGTGTGGGCCTATTTGTACCTAAGTGTGACCATATTTACATCTGATTATGATCAAAAGCAACATTTTCCTTGTTGTCTTTGCTGTAAACATTCATTCATTCATTCATTCATTCATTTTCTTTTCGGCTTAGTCCCTTAAGCAGTGGAATGAACCATAGTGAAATGAACCACCAACTTATCCAGCATATATTTTACGCAGCGGATACCATTCTAGCCACAACCCAACACTGGAAAACACCCATACACACTCTTGCAATCACAGTCACACACATACATTACGGCCAATTTAGCTTACCCAATATACCTATAGCGCATGTCTTTGGACTGTGGGGGAAAGTGGAGCACCCGGAGGAAACCCACACGAACACGGGGAGAACATGCAAACCCCACACAGAAATGCAAACTGACCCAGCCGCGGTCGAACCAGCGGCCTTTTTGCTGTAAGGCGATTTTGCTACCCACTGCACCACCATGATGCCCTGTAAACAAACATTTCACATGATATTATAAGCATTATTATTAGTGGCATTCATATATCTTCAACAAAACTGTTACACCAGTTAAGCATGTTAATGAGTGTCTGAAGCGCTACTTAATTTCAAGCTGGTTAAAAAAGATCTTTTTAAAAACTAAACCTTTAAAGAAGTTGAATTTTGACCATGAAAAACTGAAAGTGTTTTCTAGCATAATATACAGATACTTATTTTCATCTATGAATGTTCTATTTTACAGTGTTGCCTATTTATTATATTAGTATATGGTCACAAAACTTCTGCAATGCCTTTATACACCACCAGAGGTCCGACTCATGAAAAAAACTAAACAATTGTCTGTTGGCTTCCCATGTAAATCCTATAAAACACATAAAAATACATTTTAAAAAATAAAGCTCACAAATTGCTGGAATTAATACATAAAATGGCTCAAAATATGTGGCAGACTAAATATTAGTAGGATTGTATGATCTGGATGATTCTGGGTCAAGTCCAATATTGACACTGATCTGGCGAGGCGGAATAGATGATTGAGGCCATGTATGAAGAGTAACCAGGGTCAATGGCTTTGCTTAAGATACTAATAAGACGCCTGCAAGACAGAGACCCCAAGGCAATAGATGTCTGTCTGGGTTATCAGAGCAAGGATGGAAGAGGAATTCTACTTTAATGTAGAATATATATATTTTTTTTTTCTTTCTTTCTTTCTTTCTTTCTTTCTTTCTTTCTTTTGTAGATGAAAGAAAGATGAAAAGTGTTTTTAAAGCATCAAAACTACAGTGCAACATACACTTTTTGCTTTGTGTTTGTATGTTTAAAATAAAATAGAGACTACCATACACTTTACCATGATCTACAGACACCTCAAATGTCATTCAGGGTAACAACAATTTATTCACAAAAAAAATAATCATTTCATTCATTCATTTTCTTTTCGGCTCAGTCCCTTTGAATCATTTCATAAAAAAATAAAACATTCTATTTAGGGATCAAACTCCAGCCCCAAAAATACTAAATTAATGTAATTTTCGATCTTTACTTCATACATTCAACTTTCAAATGCATTTGTCAGTTTCTAGTCATGAAACACAAAATGATATGTAGTGTAGTGTCCACAGAACAAATATGCTGCTTTAATATTTTGCTTTTATTTAAAATATGTTGATGACGAGACATTA
>CAIGQQ010027806.1:34482-45644 GCA_903798035.1 Danio albolineatus
CCACTTGACAAGTACGAGGTAAGAGATCACACCCTGCCAAAAACAAAACATTTCTGTCCTCCTCCGCAACACACGACTCTTTTCAGCATTCACACTTTGTGAACTTTATCACGTGTCACGCATAGATTTGTGAAATTAAAAAAGTGTTTTCATTCCAGAGAGAAAACCGCAAGCTTCAGGAGACCAGTTTGCGTCTGGAGCAGGAGAACGACGACCTTGCACAAAAACTTGTGACAAGCAAGATTGCATTGAGGAATGCTTTAGATCAGGTCTGGCACACTGTCATGCACGTCAAGCGCAACAGGCCGGTTTCATTTTCAGTTTGAATGTTTACAGATGTGCTATATATTTACAGACTGAGGATCAAGTAGATGAACTGACCAAGGAGCTTTCAAAAGCCAAACAGCTTCTGGTGCTTACAGAGGAGGAGAAGAGAGGAAAAGAGGAGGAGGCTTCACAGGTGAGTTTGAACATCACTGAAGTGTCAGAAAAGTGTTTGAACAAGACATTGTCTGAATCACTGACGTGCTCCACAGCTCAAAGAGATGTTCAGAAAAGAGCTGGACAAAGCAGAAGCCGACATTAAGAGATCAAACAACATCATCGCCGACTACAAGCAGGTAAACATTCACTTACTACAGTATAGTGATGGACGATATGAACTTAAAATTATATCACAATATTTTCTGGACTTATTAGGATAATAATAGTTGACAATAATTCTTGTTTATCTCCCGAGAGACAAAAGTCCTGTATATTTAAAATTTATGTTATGAACCCTTTTCTTTTAAACACAAAATGAATCCATTCAAGGGAACGCAACATAAAGAGTACACACGAATCAAGTTGTATAACTAATAAATTTATTACAACATCACAAATCAAATCAAAATCATGTGTAACAACTAAGCAAGAATCAAAAACTCACGTTCTCCAACCAATACACGACACTAACACAAGACGAACAACCCAACAATTAACAAAGCATAATAAACTAAGACTTAAATGGAAAAACAAGAAAATAAAGAAAATAAAAGAAGGTTGATGGCTGGCAGTGAAGCCTGTATATTATCCAACTTTTATCTAACCATTTTAACCTTTTGTGAGCACACATAAGTGTTTCATTCATATAAGAACCATTAAAGAAGTAGAAACATTCAACTATTGCAGTGTATAGAGTAAAAAATAAATAAAGCTAGAGACGCTTAAATTAATCAAACACAACCACAATAAAGCCTCACAGTTGTGGTAATGCAATGCTAATCAACATAGACCTTATACCTGTATAGAATATTTCATCATCATTTTGTGATCAGAAACCATGTCTGGTCACAAAAATAAATCTAAAACAAATACTTCATAATGTCAGGGGCCACTAACCTTGATCCTGGAGAGCTACCTTCCTGCAGATTTTACTTGCAACCCATACCAAACACACCTGTCTGTAATTATCAAGTGCCGCTTCAGGTCCTAATTAATTGTTTCAGGTGTGTTTGATCAGGGTTGGAGCTAAACTCTGCATGAACAGGCTAGGTGACCCTTGCTGTATGTTTTGAAGTATTGATGTTATGAATTGAATTTAGAGTAAAAGTATCAAGTTTAATTTCTTTGTTTATAAACAGGCTCATTCACATAAAACTGTATCACACACGAGCAACTGTAGAAAATTATTTATGGCTAAAGACCATGATCATACCACTTCTAGATTGTAAGTTTTATTGTTATTATCGTGGGAAGACATGAGAATTTTACTGGTCTATCGCAAATGATAAGATATCACCCCATCCCTGATTATTACTCCAATCCTTCAATAAACAGTCTTGCATGATTTGTTGTCAGCTTTCAGCTCATTTTCTTGCCTCCTTTAGATTTGCTCCCAGCTGAACACTAAACTTGAAAACCAGAAAGAAGAAGCAGACAAGAATCTGGCCGTCATCAAGGTAAGAAATATTCTGATCTCAAAACCTCTTTCATTCTTCTTTTTGTCTTGTATATGATGATATGATGTGTTATTATTTCAGAGTAAGCTCCAGGAGTGTGAGCGGTGCAGTTGCCTCTTCAGTATGGATGGGACGATTGAGAAGTGCTCTGAGAGTGAAGACAGATCTGCTCAGGATGAAGTGAAGGCCTCTCTCCAAGAACAGGTCAAAGAGCTAGAGAAAGAGTTGGCACAGACCAAGCTACAGATGGTGGAGTCCAAATGTAAAATCCAGGTAAGACAAAAGACAAGTGGAAATGCACTTATTGTCAGAATAAATGATGTTATTGCCATTATGAATTGATTTAATTATTATATAAGTTTTATTTAATTAGATTTTAGTATTAGCCATAAAGGCTAGTGTCTGTGTGTGTAAAAGTAAACAATCAAAAACAAATACACTTTAAAATGTGCACTACCAGTTTGGGGTCAGGTTTTTTTTCATGTTTTTTTTATTTATAAGATTTTATTTATAGGATTTTTAAATAACTGCTTTCTTATTGTATGTAGTTTCAAGTGAAATTATTATAGTTATTATAGCTTTTATTACTATTACCATTCATAATAATAATAATGATAATAAATATTAGAGTGATTTTCTGAAGCATCATGTCAATCTGAAGACTAGAGTAAAATTCATCTTTAAAATCACTGTAATAAATTATTAAATCAAAAACTACTTTTGAACAGTTAGTTTATCGTGCAATAACGTTTCACAATTTTACAATCTGTATTGTATGTTCTATTAAATAAATGCAGCCTTGGTGAGCAGGATGGTCTCATTTTACTCACCCCAAACTTTTGACCAGTAGTGTAAAAAAAATGTAATTTATAAATTTATTTTATGTTATGCAATAAGGTTCTATTTAGTAGAATTTTTAAAATACATTGGTTAAATCATGATATTATATTATTATGAATAACATTATTCTAAATGTAGTAACTGTAAACCTAAAAAATAAATAAATTTAATCATCAGCCAGCATTGTATTTGATTTTTGCTTTTTATTTTTTGTTTATCTTTTTATTACACAGTTTATATAGAATACTAAACTGAAGTTAATTATTACACATTGCTTCAGCGTTTTCTAGATTTTTGTGCTAATAATTAGATGCCACGTTTTTCTAACGTGTTTACCATCTTGATATCCCAAGGAGCTGGAGCACCAAAACGCAGTTCTGATGACTGAACTTCAAGCTGCTAAGAACACATGGCTCAGAAAAACCCTGGACTCATTCAAGACAGCTGCCAGCGGCCAACAGAGCTCCTCACATACTGATTCTGCCTGGAGCGCCAGCAATAACCCCCAGTCCAGCTGGGTCACCAGACGGTTCTCCTGGGCCCATCGAGAAGGAAGAGCAACCAAAGTATGAAAGGGAGAAGTGCGTAGCGTCTAATCGCGGAGAAGAATTTAATGAGAGCACTCCTGCAATGAGGAGAACACCAGCGTTACTCTCTCAGACCAGATGACATTGCAAATCTTGTAAACACTGGGAATGAAAGGATTCTCAAAGCATCTGCATTTCTGGGATCGATGCGATGAATATGGAGCGTTCTTTGAAGCACCCTAAACACATAGACTACATAAAGTTTTCTAGTAATGTTTATGGGTGTCCAGATTTCTCAGAATGCAAGACGTACAGTAGGATATTATTTGTAATACAGTGCAACCTACTTAGCAGATGCTACATTTACCCAGCTAATTAAAAAGATTTGGATACCGAATGACTGAGGTATATGTAAACGCGGCGTGTTACAGTAGTTCACACTTCACAGAGAAGTTGTATTGACATCGCTTGTTTTTGAAACGCGATACACTTCAGGCTTTTCTTTCAACATACCTTGTAATGATTATTGAAGTTTTTATAGTAAATTGCTTTCACATCCTACTTCATATCGTCCGCGTTCACTGTCACTGCAGTTGGACAGCAACGCCAAAACGGCACAGGTCCCACCTTCACTAACTGCCTCGTGATCGATACTAACATTTGATTGGGTGGTACAGTAATTCTGTTCTTCAAAAAATGCTGTGTGATGATTGGCTACTGTTGATAAGCTAATTTTTGTGTGATAGAAAACTGCTAGAGCAGATACTGTAGGGTCTGGTGAGTGGTCAGGTCACAGATGTCATTATAACTGGCACAATACATTGTGAATGCATGAATGTGTTTGCTTTTTTCTTCTAGTTGAGTTGTGTGATGGTCAACAATAAAGATGACATGACAATAATTCCTTTCAGTCTTTTTCTAAATCTTAAATTTCATTTATTTTTATTTATCATTTTTCATCAGCAATGAAACAGAAGAAACCTGAAATAATTAACCTCGTGTTTTTCTAAATCCTATAGGTAACCATAATCCTGAGTGACCTTGCTTATGTGTCACAGTTTATAGGCCACAAATACTTAGAGAAATTAGGCTAATTACTGGTGTATATTTTGAAACAAAAGGATGGTATTAAATTTTTAAGTTATGTCATGTTTATTTTCCCTCTGTGATCCTTTTTAAACAAATTATTACAAATTATCACTTCTGTATAGATAAGTGGTGCACAAGCTCGGTCCTGAAGGGCTAGTGTCCTGCAAAGTTTAGTTCCAACCCCAATCAGACACATCTGGGCTAGCCAATCAAGCTCTTACAGGGCTTTCTAAAAACATTCCTACAGGTGTGTTGAGGCAAGTTGAAGCTAAAATCTGCAGGACGAATGAAGTGCAGATGAATCAACACTTGTAAAAGCTTCAGGTCACAAAATAAAAAAGATAGACTGAGCTCTAAACAGACCTTTCCTCAACACTGTTGAAATTATCAAAATATCCTTCAGTAGCTCTGAGCATCTGAATAAGAGCACTCAGGAGCAGTATGTCAGTTTGAGGGTCTACTTCCAGTTCTTGGTAGTAGTTTTTCACTGGGACCACAGCAGACAGAGAAACTCCAAGCCGAGCACTAACCTCCTGCATCTGTCACAAAACATAATAAAATGATGAAACAGAATTACTCTAACTACAAATCAACTGAAAATTAAACTACAAACAAGATTTAAAGATTCAAAATATATCTTACGATTCTCTGTATGTAGTGACTTCGGTAGATATTTTTCAGGTCTTCTGCCACTAAGGGGCAGGCTTCATCCACCTTAGTCAATAGAACCAACTGAGGAATTCCTAAAGAGCAGATGGGCACCATAGATGCAATCAAAGAGTACAGAGTTGCTTAATAATAACTGGTACAAAACATTTCATAAACCATAAAAATATATTATGAATCACTCACCCAGCTGGTTAGCTTTCCTCCGGAAAATTGCAAACTTATCAATGATGACATCGGCAATGAGCTTAAATTTGCAGGTGTCGATCACATACACCACACAGTGAATCTTGTCCTTCAAGCCAGGAGCTTTATGGAAATAAGGAGAGTCTGGCTGTATAGGCATCGCTGGGTTAAACTAAGATAAACGAACAAGCAATAAATCAGTATGCACATTCACAAGTTTCATTTACAGACTGTATCCTCTGTAGAGACGCAGAGGAAACTATGCAAGTATTCAACAATTTTTTTAATTATTCTTAAATTTACAGTGAAGACAACATTGAACACTGGTTCAACTGGCTTTATCAGCATGAGTCAAAGACAAAAAAAAAGGGGGGGGGGGGGGGGATATATATTAAAAGAGAAGACATACTGTAGGATTTCCACTAACATACCATTCAATGACACCAGAGATCTAATAGTAGAGTACTCAACATTTTAAATCTTTATTCTTTGCCTACAAACCACTAGATTTTACCTATCTGTCAGCTTAGCAATTTATTAATAAAATAAAGTTCATTACAATTCATTCATTTTCTTTTTGGCTTAGTCCCTTTATTTATTGGGTCGCCACAGCGGAATGAACCGCCAACTTATCCAGCATATGTTTATCGCAGCAGATGACCTTTTTAGCTGCAACCCATCTCCGGGAAACATCCAGACACATTCTTTCACACTCATACACTACAGACAATTTAGCCTATACCCAATTCACCTATACGGCATGTCTTTGGACTTGTGGGGGAAACCGGAGCACCCGGAGGAAACCCACACAACCATGGGGAGAACATGCAAAATCCACACAGAAATGCCAACTGACCCAGCCGGGGCTCGAACCAGCGACCTTCTTGCTGTAAGGCGAACGTGGCGCCCTCATTACAATTCAGTATGAACACATTTAAGTAGACACTTAACTTAAATGCTTGCTATCTACAGCATCAACATTCGAAGTGAATCATAAATGTTTTTCAAAATAGGACTAAAATGGGTGTTGTTTAATAGTTTTAGGTCTACTTTGATTAAAGGCGATGATCAACTTCAAATATTGACTACTGTATATAAAAAAACACAGAGAAAAAAACGGATGTCTTGACTTTGACCCCAATAAATTTTACACAGCTTAACATATTCTCACCTGATAGCGGTCTTGAATGTGACCATTCAGAATACTGGCGATATCATCTACATGCAGACCAGTGTTCACACCCTCCTCCAACCCCATGGTATCACACAAAGTGAAGGGAACATGGCTGACATGGTGGCTTGGCTTTATGGAGTAGGTACGAAACTACATGGCAGATATTTACCATTAATTATTTCCAATACAGAAGTACACACCAAAAAAAGCTAAACATCAGATCATAATCCATCACAAGGTTTCTTTCTACCTGAGTAGTCAAACTGGTTCCAGCAGTGCCAGTGTTGGCCTGCATGCTCACATAACCCTTAAATACAGAGTTGATGGAATTGAAGAAGCTTGATTTTCCAGCACCAACAGGACCCACCAGCAGAATCCGAGCCTGTTTAACTGAGCTCACAGAAGGCTTCCAATCAGGGATGGTGCTCAAGAGTGCCTTCCTTCTCCTGAATTTTTTTGCAGAAAACATTTCCCATATTAAAAACATCCGAAATGATATTAACATTCAATTGAACTGAAAACACAGTTTTTATCAAACATTGCTTCACTGTTAACCATTTCCTGTAAAATCTAGAGTAACAAAATTACTGTATTACTGTTACATTTACAGCACCATTTGTCTTGCTGTATGTGTATTTACAGAATTGTATTTTTACTGTAAACTATACAGTAATTTTCACAATGCAACTTTAAAACGCAGTAACATGGCTGGACCAGTTGGCATTTCCGTGTGGAGTTTGCATGTTCTCCCTGTGTTTGTGTGGGTTTCGCTCCGGTTTCCCCCACAATCCAAAGACATGCGCTATAGTTGAATTGGGCAAAACAAAATTAACCATAGTGTATGAGTGCATGTGTGAATGCATGAGTGTATGGGTGTTTCCCAGTGCTGCGTTGTGGCTAGGCATCCGCTGTGCTGAGTATATGCAGGAATAGTTGATGGTTCATTCTGCTGTGGCAACCACTGATAAGTAACAGACTAAGTCAAAGGGGAATGAATAAATGACTGAACGAACGAACGAACGAAAGAATGGATGGATGAATGAATGAATGAATGAATGAATGGATGGATGACTGAATGAATGAATGAATGAATGAATGGATGGATGGATGACTGAATGAATGAATGAATGAATGAATGAATGAATGAATGAATGAATTTACGATTCTGACAGCAATTCAAGAATCACATTGCATGTCTCATTTTTTTTCTGTCAGCAGTTTTTTATCAAAACTGTAGATTGCCGTTTGTGATAAATCAATCATTTAATTGTTTCTTTTCAATTAACTGGTCCAACACTGTTCATAAAACAAAGTTTGACTTTAGAACAACTGAAATATATGGGCAAAGGTTATGTGGATTATTGTCACAATGTTTTATTGTGGTTTTATGTTTTTTTTGAAGTCATGCATCTGTTGTATTGAAATCATAAATGCATGATAAATAATATGATAAATGTTGGATAACCAGTGGGATGAATTAATCTGTTTATTCCTCAAGCCAGAAAGCACACACAAATTAGATTTAGAATTACAAATGAATTCTTGAACCCTATAGGCTCTATATTTGAATGCACTTTTATGTAAAATTCTTATCTTGTGGTTCATTGTACTGTTAGACTTTTTTGTTAACACACCCAAAGTTAATCATTAACTCATGATCAAACATGGTCACATTCATAGTAAGTTATGAGATCGCAACCAACCTTGATACTGCAAATTCAAATTTCTTCAAGAGACAGACATTTTTTTTTTTACTCACTCAGAGAACCACTGGACATCCCTCCAAGGTTTCTCCATGGGTCCTCCACAATCTATTGTGAATCCAAAATAAAACATGTTAATCATGTGGTAGATCAGTATGTTTAACTAATGTTTCGATCAGAAAAAAGAAGAAAAATATACAAACCTTCCACTCTGTACACCTCACATTCTGACAGGTTTAAATCATTACCATGCATTCGCTGAGGGTCAAACTGGTAGGTTCCTGGATTACTGTTGACAGTAGCAGTATTTTTGTGAAGAAAAATTAAAGAGCCAAAGTTTGGACCACTGTCAGTGAAAGCAAACTGTGGATCTCCACTGACCACACGCAGAGGATCTTCTTTAAGCTCTCTGTCATTAAAACTAAAAAGAAAGGCTTTATCATCCACAATGTTTTGGTTTGTCTGACCATAATCTTTGCTGGTAAAAGCTCCAAAAACATAACCAGACTTATTGTACGCTACAATAACAGTTGGTCCCTGCTTATCACACTTTTGGTGAAAACTGGCAGCATCGTAGCCATGCACACTGGCTTTGAACAGCAGGCTGAGTTTGGCGTGGTTGAATAAAGTGAAGAGCTTCTTCTTTTGCTGTTCAGTCAAGCTAGATGTGATAGTGCTCATGATGATCTGAAATCATTCAATCAACATTTTTAAAAATGTAATCAAATAAAAATAGAAATCATTTAATTTTTAATTAACCTTTTATGCAAAAGAATAAAGGTTTAAGTTTAATTTCTGTACATTCTATAAGTGCTACAAACAAATGATAATTTAACAAATAGCCCACACCTCGAATCACATGAACTTTAAAATCTCAATTTAATATGAAACAGTCATTTTGAAGTTTACTATTTGAAAATTACAATCAGACTAAATTACACACTTAAATGAAAGCATACAATAACATATGTTACAAAAATATATGGCTCACCTTTAACAGATGATGCAAAATAGCTCAGCTTTTTAAGAGATCTGATTCTTCTTCTTCAAACCAAAGCTACAACTGAAGTACTTTACTTTCGGTTCTACCTGACTAATAAATGGAATTTCAGACGTGTCGTCACAAGTTTGTTTCACACAGGAACAGAATAAAGCAATGAATAGAGCAAAACGTATCATCATGTGTGTTGCACACTTTGTATCTCAAACATTTTACTGTAAACTGTCAGAAATAAAGATACAATACCTGCTTCTGGGGCAGTCCTTTTCTAAAGGTAAATGTTTGCACCTAAAAGTTCTATTTTAGGATCATAAAGGTATGTATCAAAAGTGTACTCTTTGAACCACCCCAGTAACAGCTTTTGTAAGTTTATTTCTAAGAGTACTTTGAGTTACAAAGCATTTTCTTGTGAAACATTGAACTTGATTGATTTTGATTTTACATACAATGTTCATACTGTACACAGCATCTACTTGCATTGCAAAACGTTCTCTTTGAATATAAATCAGTAAAAAAAATGCAATAGGCCTACTGTCACCCCTAGAGGGCAATAGTTGTAAGGAAATAGAAAATAAACAGCGTGCATCTTCAAACCAAAAGCAGCCAAAAACAAAAACAGCAGGGCTCATCCTATACAACCTTAACCCGTGCAATAATCATTTGCTTTATGAATTTCTACCACAATGGTTATATTTTTTTACCCATCTACCAAAGAAGCATCTAGTTCAAAATAAACTAAAGAGTTAAACTACTTCAGGGCTAAGTTGCTGTTGATAAAAGCAACTGCTTAATGAATAAATGTGAAAAGAAATGACTTCACTCATTGACACTACTCAGACTTCTCCTCTGGATTGTAATAATCATCAAAAAACCCTTCAGCAGCTCTGAGCATCTGAATAAGTGCATTCAGGAGCAGTATGTCAGTTTGAGGGTCTATTTCCAATTCTTGGCAATAATTTTTCACTGGAACCACAGCAGACAGAGAAACTCCAAGCTGAGTGCTAATCTCCTGCATCTATCACCAAAAAAAAAAAAAATGCAGTACATCAAATGCTCAAAAATAATACGTGGACAAACAGTGTAAAGGATAATGACTGCTGTATAAAGAATATTATGTGAAATGCATTTGTTTTTACCATATGGTTGATGTAGTGACTTCGGTAGACATTTTTCAGGTCTTCTGCCACTAACGGGCAGGCTTCATCCACCTTGGTTAGCAGAACCAGCTGAGGAATTCCTAAAGGACAGACAGAATTCAACGAAGTCTCAGCTTTGGCTGTACTATAAGAAATCTGAGAAGGAATCTTTTGCGCCAATTGTTTAACAAATACCCCATGTTTTTCGCTGATGTCCCTGGCAGAACCTCTATGATCACACATGACATAGAAGTAGGTAAATATCCTCCCATCAAACAACACCCATACCATGTAAATCCCCAAAATTGAGAGATAATGAGGCAGGAAGTTGAATATCTTGCCACGCCAAGCCAGAGCCATTGAAGCTCCCGATGTTTGTTGGTGCCAAAACAAGATTCTGTCTTTCATTTCTGCACAGACTACTACAATGTAAATAGTGTGATCAAGCCTGACTCCTTTCCTTTGCCCAGAATGGTAGATTGTGTGGACAGAATTGGTAGTGCCCACTTTATCACAAAATTTGACCTTCTGAAAGGATATTGGCAAGTGCCACAGACTCCCCGCGCATCCAAGATTTCAGCCTTCCAAAAGTTAATGCAACAAGTGTTGTCAGGAATCCATAACTGGGAAGCTTACCTAGATGATTTAGAGCCCTAGAGCGTCGTTTCACTGCCCTAGAGCACTAGAACACTGTCCTAGATATTTCATATTTATTATGTTAGTTGTGCATTTCCTGGTAATGTTACCACCCTTAAGCCACCTAAAATGCAGGTGACTTTTTTCTTCAGTAGAACATTAAAGATGTTTAGCTGAAACCATGGTCCTTAGTGATTCATGGTAACCAGCACTTTGAGAGTCACTATATATATATATATATATATATATATATATATATATATAT
>CAIGQQ010027807.1:1336-17155 GCA_903798035.1 Danio albolineatus
CAAAACTCGTCTTTTCAAATTCATGAGAAGTTGCTTCCAGTTGTAAAGCATGGTCACGCATTCTTACACTAAATTATGTCGTACATACAAAATATTAATTCATTAATTTTCTTTTCAGCTTAGTCCCTGTATTAATCTGGGGTCGCCACAGTGGAATGAACCGCCAACTTATCCAGTATTTGTTTTATGCAGCGGATGCCCTTCCAGATGCAACCCAGTACTGAGAAAATGAAATATTTTCTTGTTAAAACAACATCTTTTCAGCTCCATCAACAGCTTATATATATATATATTTGCTTAAATGTAATATGCTTGTATCCTGTGTGTGTTTTTCCTGTTGTTTGGATATATACCTCAATATTCCTCCAGGTATAAAATAAACAGAATTAAAAATACTGTTTTGAAGCTATGATTTGAAATGCACTACTTTATTACATTTATTAGATACCTATGGTGTAAACGCTCAAAGGATCGGTATTGCTAATACCAGTCTATATTTCACCATCGTATCGGATCTGAAAGAAAATCAGTGGTATCGAACATCACTTATTTTCACCCCAAAACAACTGACTTCTGTACACTCCATATACAACGAAAAATCTTTTACTACTAAACATTTCATTATGAATTTATTTATTTATAGTGTTTATGCATTTATTTATTAATGCATTTTATTTATGCATTATGCAACAATGCATTGCATTTCTTTTATTAGTTTTATTTATTTATTGATAAGGTGTATGCATTTATTAATGCTTTTTTAAAATTTATGCATTTTATTTACTAATGTATTTTTTTTAATTTACGCATTTTATATGCATTTATTTATTTAATAGGGTTTATTTATACATTTATTTATGTATTTATTATTTATAGCGTTTATTTATACATTTATTTATTTATGTTTTATTTTTATAGGGTTTATTTATGCATTTATTTATTATTGACACAGTATAACAATAATTAATATTTTACAGTACTGTGACAGTGGGGTTTAGGGTTGGGGTGGGGGTAGACGATAATAAAATACAATTTATTGGGCAGATTAATAGATAGAATAAATAATATTCTGTACAACTACTGTTTTTAGGTTACTGTGACAGTTGGGTTTAGGGTTGGAGGTAGATGATAATAAAATACAATAAATGGGAAAATGTAATAAATAATATCAATAATTCTCGCTAACTTCTGGCCGCAAACGTATCCGTTTTAACAACTACCACAAGACAGGAGGTGCAAAGAAACTGGGATTCAAAGACCTGTTCAGCTCTCTGTGATCATCAAGCTGCAGTCTCTGCATAGTGGACACAACTATCACTGAGGACGCTTCAATCACACAACAGGACGGCACACTTTGTGGATGTACATCAGCTTTATTCACATATTTAGCTGTATGGTGGACATACTGTGACACTTGCAGTGAGTAGATGAGCACAAACAGCACAATGTGTTAAACGCAGGTGTGTGTGTGTGCTGAAGTTTCATTGAGTTTGACTCATTTTCGTTTAGCTTAGTCTCTTTATTCATCAGGGGTCTCCACAGCGGAATGAACCGACAACTATTCCAGCATGTTTTACACAGCGGATGCCCTTCCATATGTAACCCAGTACTGGGAAACTCCCACACACACTCATTCACACACACACACTCATACACTAGGGCCAGTGTAGTTGATCAGTTCCCCTATAGCGCATGTGTTTGGACTGTGGGGGAAACCGGAGCACCCGGACGAAACCCACACCAACACGGGGAGAACATGCAGACTCCACACAGAAACACCAACTGACCCAGCCGAGACTCTAACCAGTGACCAGCAATTTACGTTGATACATGTTTACTGCACCTATTGTAACTCTGCAGTCTCCAGTGCATGATCTTTAATGTTGATCATCAGTTGCAGTGCAAAATAATGCTTAGTTTCTGGACTTTATAAGGAGTGTAGTGTGTGTGTGTGTGTGTTTAAAAGACCTTTATGCACTTACCTTCCTATGTGTGAGAAACTCAACATGCACCCCTCAGCTGTCAGAACACAGTACACACAGTAAGTGTATTTCTGCACACACACTATAATCTGCTGCTGTACTCCATATGTCAGACAGAAACTCTTCAGCACAGGCCTCTCTAAAGGGTTAACGCAGTGCATCATTTGTGAATTGCGAGGTCCTGGAATAGATCGGGGTAACGGATGGTACCCGAGGATGGAGAGGTGTCGCGCATGAAAGTGGTGACGGGGGTGGGCAGAGTTGTCATGGACGAAAGTGAAGAGGGTTGGGGAGTCACGGAGGACTGATTGACTGATGATCAAGAGTAAAAATAACCCACCATCCCTCTTCCCTACAGGGAAAACCAGCAGCAATAAAGACTGCATGATTATATGCTGTCATGGCTTTGCCATCAATAAATATGATTATAACGGAAGTCAATGGGGCAGAAACAGCCCCGAACATCACCAAAGGGGAGTCAATAGCCTCTTTCACACATAAGGACCAAAAGGTGTGTATGTGTGAACAGGCCCTTTTTGAAAATACCGGTAAATTCGTTCCGGCAATTTCCGGAAAGAGGAGTTGCAATATTAGCGGTAATTTGCCGGAGCGATGCACTGTGTGAACGCAGAAAGAGAAGCAGTTTTAACATGAAGTGACACGACATCTGACGTACAGATGCCACTAATGTCAGCAGGCCTACATGCCAGTGATATTGTGTCATGTCATGTGCCAGTAGGTGTCAGTATAAGCACATGTTATAAGCACATTAATGTTATAAGTTTTTCTTTGCTTTAATATTTAAAAATAATTAGGCAAATAGCACCTATTATCTTATATACATACAGTATATGTTATGTATTTACGACATGCATCTTTAACTTTAATCTAATATAACTTTATAAAGCATATTATTTTTAAAAAAAAAACTTAAAATGTAAATAAATAAAATTAATTAATTAATTAATTAATTAATTAACAAACACGGAGAAGTCCATATTATAGCCAACAAAGAAACCGCCACGATGCAATAATATACGACACAACAGATCAGCAGGTCACAATACGTTTGATATCCACTGACATGTATTGTCAAATTACCAAATATTATCAATAGTAGCAAAAAATACCGGAAGTATAACTCAAATACATAAAATAGATGCTTTTAAATTAAACCATCATAGAGTAGTCCAGCATATAAACTAACTTGCGACGCAATAAATCATGTTAAATGTCGCGTAATGGTTAAATATCGTTTGCGCGTGTTGATTAGTGTCATTAAGCTTCGCCGGGTGTCGATGTCACTGCAGCGACATGCAGCGTCACAGGTCACTACATATGCCACATGACAGTGAAAACCGGACATGCCACTGGAAGTGTCACTACACTTAGTGGCATGTGCCAGTGGCATCTGTACGTCAGATGTCGTGTCACTTCATGGTAAAACTGCTGCTGGGCAGAAGGAACATTGCCGGAAAAAGTGAGACTTCTACTCCAGCCAATCAGAACATTCACTGCTGTTTGCTGAACGCGCAGTTTATGAAAATAAAAGCCTTTGAATATTTTTCCAGACACATTTAGCTGCTAGATGTTAGTCAGAAAACGTTTATATGTTCATTGTTAATGTTACTGTGAAAAAAAAAATCGATAAAATGCTTATGACAAACCGCTGGTTGTTTACCTCTAAGCTCCGCTTCAGTTGCTGGACGCGTGTGCACGTGAAGTGCTCCAGTGAGCGCCAACACACACACATACAGTGTGTACATCTCGACGTGGAAGTGTCCCTTCATATGTTTTCATCGAAGATGTTCACAAAACTCATCCATCCACAGAGTTTGTAATGTAGTCAAATGTGTAAGCATTTAGCTGCGATTCGTGCTTCTGCCATTGGATGTCTCTGGGAGAAAGCAGCTGCATGAATGCTGAAGCATTAAATAAAAGTGAGTCATCAACAAAAACCAGATCCCTTCTGTGTTTTTCTGTGTTTAGAGCTCATTTCTGGTTAATGATGTCAGAATTTACTGGTATTGTGGTATGGATGTGTGAATGATCATTCCAGAATAATTCCAGAGCGTCCTCGCCTGTGTGAACAGCGCTTTTTTCAATTCACCGGTAAAGTCGTTTCGGAAATTTTCCGGATATTTACCGCTATTACTGTGTGAAAGGGGCTAATGTGAAGAATACACAAGTAAGCTGTTGTTCCTCTAATCACTCTGACATTTCTATTAATTTGGGGCAGTATTTCTCCCTGTGAATGACTGAAGATTTGTGATAAATGAATCTCTTTCCGCAGCGATGGCACTGGAAGGGTTTCTCCCCGGTGTGGAGTCTCTGGTGTTGCTGTAAAGGCCCTAACTGTCTGAAGCTCTTCTCGCAGTAGGAACACTTGTACGGCCTTTCCCCAGTGTGGATCCTGTGGTGCTGTTTCAGCTCAGCTGACGTAGTGAAGGCTTTTCCGCAGTCTGAGCACACAAACTCCTTCACGCCCGCGTGTATGTTCTGATGGGTTTTAAACGTGGACAACCTCGCAAACCCCTTCCCACACACCGAACACAAGTACGGCTTCTCTTTAGTGTGAGACATCATGTGGTCCTTCAGGTGTGACTCCTTCACAAACCTCTTCTGGCACTGACCACAATCGAAGGGCTTTTCTCCAGAGTGAATGAGCTTGTGGATCTGGAAGCCGTTTTCCCATTTGAAGCTCTTCCCGCACTCGTCGCAGGCGAACGGCTTCTCTTCCGAGTGGATTCGCTGGTGTTTATTTAACGTTCCTAACTGTGTGAAACTCTTCCCGCACTGAGTGCATGTGAACGGCTTCTCTCCGGTGTGGAGTCGAGTGTGAACTTTAAGACCTCCTCTGTTCGTGAAGCTCTTCCCACATTCGACACAAGTGAAGGGTTTGGCTCCAGTGTGGATCTTAATGTGGCTCCGGAGAAGACCTCTGTTTCTGAAGCTCTTTCCACATTGAGGACAGGTGAAAGGCTTGTCGGTGTCTGCAGGTTGAGGTCGTGTTTCTCCAACTGCTCCATACTGAGATTCCTCCTCCTCTTTTATTACTCTCTCATCTTCATTTTCCTCTTTGACTACAATCAAGTCTAAAACACAAAGCACATTCAGAGTTTAGCATTAAATGACACCTCTATTATCTACCTTTTAGTTAATGAATCTGCAACAGCAGTCTATGATTCTGGAAATACACTAGAAAGTGTGTTAGAGTCATTAATGAAGAACTACAAGCTCTAGTTTACTGACAAACGTGATTGACAGCAAGCACAGCAGTTGCTAGGGTGTTTAATGTTGCTAGGCAATTGCTAATGCGTTGCTGTTGTTGCTAGGGTACACTGGTTTGTGACTAGGCAAGCCTCATTTATATGTTTGATCAAATTTTAATACTAATATTAATACTTAATACTAATCCTAACATGCATTTTTAGCATGTTATAGCACTTAGCTAATCGTTATTAGCATTTAGCTAATCTCTGCTAGCATGTATAACATACAAGAAGACCTATTTGCTGGCATGAGTCAATCAGGCCAATCCCTATGTCTCTATGATGTTCTGATGCTGTGATATCGCTGTTGTTGAATGGTTGCTAGGTTAGTCGTTTTTGTTGCTATGAGTTGATTGCCTGCTTCGAATGATGATACATTAAAGCTTCTTTCCTAAATAAATTATATTAATAAACCCTGATGTCTCTATAACAGTGCAGCATAAAGATACCAATATGGGACTTTATAATGGGAGTCTGTGAGTTTCTTCACCATTATAAGTCAATGGGGAAGTTCAGGACGCTCCCCCCCCATCCCACCTCCCCAAGGGGGTAAACTTACACACCAGAATACTATGTAGTTTTACACAGCTTGACTGCATGTTTAAATGTGGAAGAGCACATGTTTCTAGGAACTTCT
This sequence comes from Danio albolineatus, assembly GCA_903798035.1. Taxonomy (NCBI): domain Eukaryota; kingdom Metazoa; phylum Chordata; class Actinopteri; order Cypriniformes; family Danionidae; genus Danio; species Danio albolineatus. The sequence continues at coordinate 7,228 of CAIGQQ010027807.1, forward strand.
CTTTCTGATTTATTATGCATCAAAATTTGGTCCAATGTTAAGTCAATGGGATTTTTCAGAGTTTTCCGGGTCAGTTTTCCGAAAACCGAAGGTCGGATCAGTTTGAAAAGACATAGCAACCCGAGTCAGACTAACCTAAAGGTATGGCCCAAGTTTGGTTGTTATAGCTTAAAAGCCCGAGGACGAGTTACATTTCAAAATTCTTATCTGAGAAAAAGGAATGATAGTATGTTTAAGTATGATAACTATAGGTTGGGTTCTCAAACCACCATAATTAAAGATCTCCAACCTCCGTGTTCTTCAGAGTCTCTTGTGTTTTCTTCTTCCTCATTGATAATCTTCATTACAATGTCACAGCTCCACATCTGGGGAAAAAGATCCACCACAGATTAATCTACACAATTATTTACGCATCTATTTAATTGAATGACGCAAACAAATTAAATGCATTTTAAATCCTCAAGACACTAAATAGCATCAAATGTCACATTAAACACCTGGACTGGTTAGTATTAATAGTCTAGGTCTGTGTTTATAGCATAAATTTATATTAAAATATAATATAGCCTCTAAATCAGGGGTCTCAAACTCCGACCCACAACCGACGTCAAAAATATAGAGACGCTGCTCTCTGCAGAGCCACTTGGGCTCCAGTTCCTCCTCCTAGAAGTTGTTTTAATGCGTACACCCACCCCACCCCACCTCCAACCCCCAGTGACATCACTTGTAGCTAGAGCTCAAGCTCCCCCTTTCTGGTGCTCAGCTCTGCCCAAGTGGCTCTGCACTGTGTACTACTTGAAAATATAACGAGATTCGGCAACCCTAAATACAAATATTTGAATTACTATCGTTGTTGTGTCGTTGCATATAGCCACTTGTGATTTTGAGCTGCCACCTACTGGACATGTAAGGTACTGCACTATATACACAGTACATTTCTACTTTCGGTTTCTCTCCGTGTGCGGGCGAGAGTAACACACATGCAGATTATTTTGTGGCTGATTTAGGGTTAGGTTTTTTTATCGCCTGTATTTTGTAGTACAAACACTTCATGGCTTACACACCACGCTGGTGGTTTAACAAATATGATCATTTTGCTAGTATTCGAAACAAATTGCTTGATTTCAATAGATTTTCCGTAGTTTTTATATAAACTATGCACATTAATAAAGTATTAATGTCAATTTGGTTGAATTAAACATGTAAAAGTGAACTTTTCTCCCTAGAATGAGATGTATAGTGTGTGTAGGTTCAACCATTTTACTTTTATGGTAAAGAATGGGTTCTTGTCATCATAGCAGTACATAAACACAGGAGGCTGAGAGAAATGCTCACTTCAGAACAACATTTCAGATGCCACCTCCAGATTTTGCATCTAAACTCTTCATGCATTTATAAAGCAAAGGTTTACTACTATTATTCCTTTGAAGGATTATTTCTTCAGCATGTGAATGCAGAATCTGTGCAAATATGAGACTGTTTTTAGCAACATTAGCTGTAGAGTGCTAATGCAGACATCATCTCTCTCAGACAGCTAAATACTACAGCTGAACTATTGTTCTCTTGGCGAATCTCCACTACTCATACTACAGAGAAACAGAATGACATAAACATTAATGTAAATAACATTGAACGACTACAATAATAACAGAGTTTACCTCAAACCAGCAGAGATTGTTTTCCCTTCTTCTTCGTGTTGTTATTCGCGGTCAAAGCTTAAATACAGCAGCGCCACCTGCTGGACTGGAGGAATGAGCGACACACGTGCACCACTACTTTTGTTTGTTTTTAAATGAAAGTTAGTATTTTAAAATCAACCCGAAACTGATGGAGAAGAGGTGTGACGTGCTCCTGAGATGAAGTCCTAGAGATGACACGAGCTGCATGGTTCTCAACTAGTTGAAGTTAATGGAGAATTACATCTACCCACACCACCAAGCCAGTCCCTAACCCGACCCGCATCCCACATCAGTGTTCTGCAGTACATTATGGACACAGTAAGTAATATGTACTTATATTTTGACTCAAGTGCATAGTAGTAGTTAAGATCACTTAATATAAAGGGCACCAGGGCGACAATTAATTGATTAAACTAACTGTGCTCTGTGCTTTTCTAATCATATTGATATATCACACTGCATATATATATTAACAGGTTCTGTATTTCGTGAACTAGATAGGTAATATTTCAATCGCTAATATAGCAGACATATGGAAAATACATCGGTAATCAGCATTTTTACCGCAAACAATTTATGAATGAGTCTGTATTAACAACATTAAAGATAATCTCAGATCATTTAAAATCATTTACAACCGAGCCGCAGCCACACACCTGACTTGTGTGTGTACTAGGGATGGGCGGATTGATCCTGAAGTATCGATATTTTTGATACTGGGAATGTATCGAAAGGATCGATCCTTCAGTAAAAGTATTGATCTTTTCTGGGGGGTTTTTCTTACTGAGTCATCAGAGATTTTAGAATATCTCAATAATTATAGCGCCACATATTATATAAATATTACTTGAATAGGAACATGAATGGGAACTATAATATTCCTCCGCTGAATCTCTGCTGATAGGTCAGTGTTTTCTCCGGGGCACCTGCAGAATTTTATTCAAAGGTACGCTCATATCCAGCACCACCCGCCCCATCAGCCCTTTCTTATTTCAGTCTAAAAAAAACTGATGCTGTCGAAGGCTACATTTACTCGTTACCCCGAGTGAAACCGAGAAAATGAAAGCATGTCATTGTATTTTAACAATTAAAATTATTAATTATAATTTAATATTATATATACTTGCATTTTTTTATTTAATATTAACAATATTAAATTATTAATCCCACCATGAAAGTACATGCACACTTTAAATCACACAGACGCACAGCTTTATTTTCATTCTTTCTTGCTTTGTCGATGTATGGTAGTGTTTACTGTTTAATAATCAATCTAAATTATTTTAATTAATAAATAAGCGGCATTAATTCACGCCCTCTCATTGTGCTTTTTTTGTTATATACATTGTAAAAGCCTGTCCTGCTTATTCAAATGTGTAATTAATAGTAAAAACAGTTTAATACAGGCCTCTCTGAAACTGTGAAATATTTAACTTTAACTTTATTTAGGCTGTTTTATTTAACAAACCAACACAATCTCACAGCAACTGGTGTTTTGGCGCTATAGCAGGCTTGTTTTGAAGCACATCTCGAAGGTTATTCCTTATTCTTCTAGTTGTTAACTGACCAACGAAAAATACGTGACAATTAATATACAAATTATAGCTAACTAAATTCCTTTTTAAAAAGATATTTTTTTCCAAGAAACAAATACGGATTATATTTTTGTGCCTGTGATGATTTGTTCTGCTCCGTGGAAAATAAAGATTTAATGAATGCTTCACAGCTGCTGATGTGCTTTCCCTTCATGTTCAGGCAAGAAAGTGTTTAATAGCAACATTGGCAAGAAAATTTACATTTAGATTTCAAACAAATATATTAATATTAAAGGAAACATAAAAGTTTGATCCTATCAATGTCGAATCCTTTAATGTAGTTATTAGTTGTCAGCCAGCATCAGTGTTTATTGAGATTGAAATAAGATAAAAATTGAAATTGTGATAAGAAATGTTATGATAGCAACACTGCTTTGGGAAATAATGTTCGTTGTAGACGTCACAGGATGACTGATTGTGGAGGAACCTGTAGTCTGGCACATCTGTTACCCACGATGAGTCAAGATTTTATCAAGGAAAAAATAAAAAAATAAATGCATAATCTGACATAGTGACTTTCGTAACCGACAATAAAAATCGTGTGATCTGACTGAGGCTTAAGATGTGGTATTTATTGCATAATTACGTTCCTCTTGTAGTGTTTTGGTCATGTGTATGCACACAGGGTCTGCGAGTAACGCAATTGCAATTAATTTTTATCGTACAAGAGGCAGATTTTGACTTGAATTTGCTTGTTTGGCTGTTTGTTTTACTTATAATACAAAATAAAATAAAAACAAAAGAAGGGCTAGATTTTCTTGTTTACCCTTATTTTGCATATTTAATCTCTCTTTTTTTCTAATCACTTTCATTTTAATCTAACTTAGGGCAATGTTTGCGTCTGTGGTTCATCGCAGAGCTGGAATTCACGAATCTCCTTCCGCAGCGAGGACACTTGAATGATTTCTCTCTGGTGTGGATTTTCTGGTGTTGCTTTAAAGCTCCCACATGTCTGAAGCTCTTCTGGCAGGAGGAACACTTGTGCGGTCTCTCCCCGGTGTGGATCTTCTGGTGCACCTTCAACTCAGTGCTCGTGATAAAAGCCTTCCCGCAGTCCGAGCACAGATGCTCCTTCGCCCCCGTGTGTGTTTTCTGGTGCGTCTTAAAGCGGTAGAGCCAGGCAAACATCTTCCCGCACACCGAACACAAGTAGGGCTTCTCTTTAGTGTGGATTACCGTGTGGTCCTTCAGATCTGACTTGCAGGCAAACTTCCTCTCGCACTGATCACATCCGAACGGCTTTTCTCCAGAGTGAAAGCGCTTGTGGATGCGGAGACAGGTCGCCCATTTGAAGCTCTTCCCACACTGGTCGCAAGCAAACGGCGTTTCTCCGGTGTGAATGCGCTGGTGGTCGTCACACTGGGTTTTAAGGCGGAAACTCTTCCCGCAGTGGGAGCAGCTGAAGGGTTTCTCATCGGTGTGGACCGTCATGTGCTTACCGAGGCCTGATTTTAACCTGTAGCTCTTCCCACACTGCAGGCAGGAGTACGGTTTGGCTCCAGTGTGGATACTAGCGTGCTTATTAAGCACTGATTTGGTTTTGAAGCTCTTCCCACAGTCGCTGCATGTGAAGGGTCTCTCGCTGAAGTGCACGTTGATGTGACTCCTGAGAAGGTTTTTATTTCTGAAGCGCCTTCCACACTGAGGACAGGTGAAGGTTATTTCAGTTTGCGCAGGTTTAGACGGCGTTTCTCCAACTGGATGTCCAGATTCCTCCGTTCTGTCTCTCTCTTCTTTATTTTGTTCCACTTGCACCTTCATCAAGCCTGAAATAAAAAAAAACACATTCAGAGACTTTAGTTTCAAGTGACGCCTCGGTTATCGACATTTTGATCATTTTCAACAGTCTATGATGCTGGAAATCTGTCAGAAGTTATGTTTGTCAGTCATTAATGAACTCATTGGAGATCTCCAACCTGTGTGTTCTTCAGTGTGTCCTTGCTCTGCTTTAATCATCTTCATTATAGGGTCACAGCTCCACATGATGGATCTATCGCTCAAATACGATCAGTCACGCAAATACGAACACTCTTCAGTCCACTGTGAGGTTTAATCCTGTTATAAACAAAGGGTGAGCGATTGAGTCTTCAGCGGCTCTTATGTTGGGAGTAAAACATGACTGTTAGGGATGGGCGGAATGATCCTGAAGTATCGATATTTGTATCAAAAGGATCGATCCTTCAGTAAAAGTGTGGATCTTTTCTGGGGGTTTTCTTACTGAGTAAAATATCTCAATAATTATAGCGCCACATATTATATAAATATTTACTTAAATAGGAACAAGAATGGGAACTATAATATCCTTCCGCTGTATCTCCGCTAATGGGTCAGCGTTAGTACAGACACCTCACTGTAACGGTCGGTGAGTGACGATGACAACGGAGTTGAGGATCCAAATGCAGTTTAATGTTAAAAGTCAGTATAGCAGTGGTCAATACAGACAGCCAGATTATATAAAGTTTAACCTGATATATGTTCATATGAACACACAGATGCACACACTGTAAATATAATATGCTGAGGGGGAATCATTATATATGAGTCTTTGTAATATTAATATGGCAAAGCTGGAGGGAATCCTACTCTAAACTCAATAAAAACATTTATGTAATATGCGTAAATATGTAGTTTAGTTAAAATAGTTTTAAATAAACTTGTTCATCAAGTAAATACAAAGTTTAGGTACACATAATAACTGGGAGAGATCTACTTTTAAAATTAAACAAGGTTTCTGCAGTGTATTGTTTTTTGTTATGCTGCCATTAAGGCAATTTATTTCTGTTAATTTAATAAATGTAAAAAGGAATCATGTGTTTTGTGTTTAATTTATTAATAATAATTATTATTATTATAATTATAATAAAGGTGATAACCATTTTTTTTTAATCTCTATAAAATATTAAATTAAAGTATTGGTATCGGTATCGACGATACTTGTCTTGAAATACTTGGTATCGGAAACAAAAATATTGGTATCGCCCATCCCTAATGGCCCTCCAGGAACAAGTTTGGTGATCCCTGTACTATACCCTATTATTTTATATCCCCCTCACCACCTGTAGGGATGAAAATTATTATATGCATTTGTTTATATTGCAGAACATGTCTTTTTCACCAAAGAAGGCTCACACAAATTCCAAAAGGCAGACACTGATGAGATCAGGGCTGGTGTGTCGACTTCGGGGGTTTGATGATGTAGTCCCATGTTGATTGGTCAGTTTGAATGTCTCAGTGTTTAGGCCTTGGTCACATGGTCAAGAAAGGTACACAGGCTCTTCTTTTCTTGCTCTGGCTCTCTCCCAACTCTCTCTCTCTATCTCTCTCTCTATCATATGTTTTTATCAGTTTATGTTATATTGTTTTAGACAGTTATTTGTAACTAATTCAGTTGTAACCATAGAGAATTATTGTCATTAAATCATCTCATTTTCAAGTACTTGTGAATTACTTTTGATTTAACATCAACATTTAATGGCTCCATATTGCAATACAATATAATCACATAACAGCAACGCTCTCCCACAGTTAAAGCTATTAATACTGCCCTTATTTCCTTTTTTGGTATAAGATTGCAGAAGGATGGTTTGACTAGAATGTACAGTTTTTTTACCATCACACTGATAACTTTTAGTCATTCGGCAGAACTACAGTTCAGAACTGCTGGAGTTAAAAGACCATACCTTACACCACCCATTTCTTCTTTTATTCTTTCATACCATAATTATACCCATCTCTTTCTATATCCTATTTGCTATACCAGTGACCTTATAATCATAAGGTCATAAAATAAATGTGAATTAATCTCTCTTGATGTTTTCCCTAGTATATCTTTTAGGGAGCACCCTTGGACCCCCACTTCCCTTAATTTTTCTTTTAACTTTATCCTTTTATTGTCATACTTTTTACACTCAAGCACCACAAGTTCCACCCATTCAGTGCTATTCACATCTTCCAGATATGTGTTTACCTATCACATGCAAGTATTTGTTTAATCTACAATGTCCATCCTAGTTATGATAATTTCTTCTTTTCGATTTCCTCCAATAGCCCTCTTTACCCCAACCTTCTGTTGAATACTATATAAATGTCTTCCTTTCTTCTCTTCTTCCCAACTTTTCTGCCATTTTTCCATCGTTTTTTTTTTGCCAAATCATTCTTTTAGCTTCTGCTTTACTTATTTGTGTGTGTACTTCAACTTCTGTCCTGTTACTGGCTTGCTTTGCTACATTATCCACCACTTCATTTCCTTTAATCCCTCCATGTGCTGGTACCCGTGTAAATATTACCTTAATCCCGACCTGACAGACTCGTGTGTCATCCAACAGCTGAACAGCCACGCCGTTTTTTGTTTACATCTGTTCTTCTTCTCCTGTTTAACCAACTTATCTGTGTGCACTCCGCCACCTGCTGGACTAGAGTATGGAGCGCGACTTAACAACAATGGGAAGAAGGCGGAAAATCCTTTCATCATTCAATTATTTAAACATTTAGTCATTAACTGTGTAATTAATGAAATCTAAAATCTTCTTAAGTGTATAATTATTCACACACACATCAGACTTTGAGGGAGTCCACATTCAATAGTCTGCTTGTGATGGTTTACTATGTGTGAATGTTGGATTAGTGATGAACTGTGTTGAGTGTAATGATGAGTTCAAATGTAAATACTTACTGTATTTAACGAACAGTTTTTGCTGAAAAAAATAAAGGGGTTACTATTGATTTCTTGATAATTTCATTAGTTACTTATAATGTACTTTCCTTAAAAAACTGTATGAATAAAACAAACAGATAGATGTAGCTGTAGGAATCAAACAGTTCAGTATAAAACAGAGAAGCAGTACAGCTGTATTTTTATCATTATGAAATCTTATGAATTGATTGTAAAAATTAATCAATGACAATATGTGTATCTATTCAGAGCAACTGTGTGTGTGTTTATAATATCGCTTTTAAATTAACAGTATTTTGCTTACTCCATTGGCAGATTAACCTGCTTGTTTTAACTGCGACCTTTTTACAAGATGTAACATAAGACCAGAAATGCATTACTGCTGTGGTTATTAATGCACAACTGCAGTCTATCAGCATGAGAGGTGTTTTGAGATTGTGTGAGATGCTACTGTAATGGTAGATCAAACTCACACTCATTCAGGGAAGAGAGAGGCAGAAACCAGCAAACGCTCAACAACTTTAATAATTAACAAACACAGAGCAGAAGTGTTCCTCTGGAGCTCCTCCACACTGAAAGTCGCCATGAAACAGAGGTTAAGATTGTTCTATTTTCTTGAAATGAGAAAAAAAATGTAGGACGGTGCATGACTTTGTCCTTTAGGAACCGATTGGCTTGTTAAAAGATGAGTGTTTGCTAACAAAATTAAGAAAAACTGACCAATGGATAAAAGCAGAGGAGAAACGAGTGACTGAAGGCCCCTCCCCAAATTACTGATAGTCCCTCCCTAAATGACTGATAGCCCCACCCTAAAGGACCAATAGCTCCTCCCTTAAGGACCGATAGCCTCACCCTAAAATACTAAAAGCTCCTCCCTTAAAGACTGATAGCCCCTCCCCAAATGACTGATAGCCCCACCCTAAATGACAGACAGCCCTTCCCTAAATGACTGATAGCCCCGCCTAAATGACCAATAGCCCCACCCTAAATGACAGACGGCCCTTCCCTAAAGCACTGATAGCTCCTCCCTAAAGCACTGATAGCTCCTCCCTAAAGCACTGATAGCTCCTCCTTAAAGCACTGATAGCTCCTCCCTAAAGCACTGATAGCTCCCCCTTAAAGCACTGATAGCTCCTCCCTAAAGGGCTGATAGCTCCTCCCTAAAGGACTGATAGCCCCACTGTAAATGACTGATAGCTCCTCCCTAAAGCACTGATAGCCCCAGATAAGTCGTTTGGAGGGGAAGGTTATGGTATTAGATTAGTTTATGAGGGTAAATCAATCCTTACAAAGTAATGAAGTGCACAGACACATTGTTTACAACACAACAATGGGCTATATACATATAACTATAAGAAGAGTGTAATATGATTTCATAGGGACTGTAACTTTTGTGCCAATGACCTAGCTCTGCCCCCATGTCTTTACACTACCCACAATACACTTCGCTATGGACTACAACTCCTGTAAATAGCAGTCTTAAACTGGCCTCTTCTATTCCCCCTCTCCTGTAGTAGGAAACATTAGTGCGCAACTTCAGCAAAACTGACACTAAAGTTGTCCTACATTTAGTTTTGTAGTTCGGCCCTAAATTAATATTTGTTGCAGGATTTACTGGTTTAAGTTTATTTGATTGAGCATATATAAATCAGCTGATATTAACTGATGTAAACATCTTCATCATATTACTGTCTTATTCAGATTAAGTCAGATCATTAGATTATTGATGTCCATGTAGATGTATTCTCGAGCCCCAACCCTAGAGAAAAGCTGCTCCCTGATGTTGATGAAGCCGTTCCACAGGTTAGCAGTGAGCTAATGTAATGTTAATTGCATTATGCAAATCTAGCATTCATGCTAACAAATAAATGATCAACAGAAATATGTTAATGCAATTCAGTTTAACTATATAAATTATGAACTGATGTACGCTTTAAACTAATTATATTGTTCAATTAAAATGATTAAAGACATTTTTGTCA
>CAIGQQ010027808.1:0-10660 GCA_903798035.1 Danio albolineatus
AAATGTTAAACAAGATAGCAATATATAAATGAAGCATATAAACAAACTAAAATATTAGTATCTATCAGTCTACCAACCTGACAACATAACAAATGATTCTACGATAATAAATAGGCTTCTAAAGGTGACAACAGAATAGACAAACTATAAAATATGTATGTATATATAAAATCCTGAAATTGACAATATAGCAATCTCCAATTCAAACCAACATTCAGTACAATCTAGTCTAACTGAAAAAGACGTGGGAAAACTATTATAATAATCTGAAACGAGATGACAGAGAGAAATAGTAAAATCTTTAGTGTCTTTCAGCAAAAGCACGTCGAAACAACCAAATATAATAACCTAAAATTATACTTTTAGAAAGATCTTTACACACCGCTAATGTCAGCGATGGTCAGACACTAATGCAGCTCACACTAGTTAATCAACGTCATTGTTTCTCGAACACATTGTCTGTTTCTCAATTCCAAGAACGCAGAGAACGGACTCGTGTTCTTGTGGAGACCGGTCTTGCCAGGTCACATCGGAAGAACGAACTCGGGAGACCGCGAGAACAGAGAACGTGTACTGTGAGGAATGAGATGCTGCGTTCTTCCTGATGGTCACATGACCCTCGCGCGTCTTTAACCGAAAATTATTTAAACATTACAGCATCCATACAGTGATTTAGTGTTTTTCCCCGTTTCACACTATATACTCTGCATAAAGACATTATAAATATACGCTGCACATCACAAATAAAACAAATTTTAATACGAATTTCAACAAATAAACACCCTTAATGTGTTTATGCCTTTATAAAGATTTTCACGTTATTGTTTACTTTTACCGTCTCATTTAGGGAAACTCCTGAAGTAAATAAGTACATCTCTGAACTTATTGAATAAAATGCTGCGCTTCCCACCTCCAGTCGCAATGAATTCTGGGACTTTCAGAGCGAGTTCGGTGCTTAAGTCTGCATCGGTGCGTCCTCGATACCGAGAACACATTCGGGAGCTTTCATGCGTCCTCTGTTCTTGCGGTCTTGAGTATTGGAACTGTACTTTGGCAGCTGATTACACGCAGCTGATTACATTACACGAGAACACGAGGACGCAAGACCGCTGAAGAACGCATATTGAGAAACAGACATTCTTTTTTAGAACGCCACTGACAGCAACGCCACCGCGCCGCCATATTCAATCACCTTAAAGGTGCAGTGCGCGATTTCCGTGAAGCACTGTAGAAGATAATAATAATATTAATAATAATAATACTAATAATAATAATAAATAATAATAATAAATGTGTCATCAGTGCACTATAAACAGACGCAAGTGAACGGAGCAGCTGCTGTTTTCTCTGATATAAATTTAAATAACGCTTACGTTTATGAACTGATCATAATTTTATGGTGTAAAAAAACTCAAGTTATCTAAAAGTAAGAAAGCTTAAACTTGTAATGTACATGTTATGGTATAAAGAGAGATGTTATCAATAAATGTATCTCCTTTATCAAAAGTAGTGCTGGAATCTCCTTTTTTCTTACAGTTTCATAACAGTTAACAAAAACAGTTTATAAAAATAATGAATCACACATTATTATAATAGTACAAACTATACGTTATTGTAGAATAAAATAATAGATTATATCTGAAAAGATAAATAATAATATAAAATAGAATATGAAACAGTATGTGTGTGCTATGTCTAATAACTATAATTCGAGTATGAATAATACTAATACACCATTGTGTCCATCACTGGCTAAAAGGAACATATAAAAGCTCATTTATTCCATTGGCAGTGACTGTTCTGCAGGTTAGTGTGCGCACAGGTGTGAAAATACAAAGATAAATTTATAAAAGATGATTGATAATGCTAACCAAATGTTGATTTAATTTAGTTAATACGAGTTCACTGATGAAGAAAACGTATTCATGTAATTTTGAAAGCTACCTCACTGTTACAGCAACTTACACACATCTATAATTCTCCAGTGTCCAGTAGTGAAGCTTTGCAGGCAGGTTTCTTGAAGTGTCTTGGAGATGTTCTTCAGTTCTTCTGAATTATCTGCCAAACCTCCCTCAGCATATAATGATAATTTTAAAAGTCTGAAATATGTGTATTAAAGTCTGGACAGATGATGTTGAATACTTTGTATATTACAAAAAGATCAATGATTTTCTAGAACATCAGTCTGAAGCTATGGTACCGCTTACTACTACTGGCTATTTTCTGACTTCATCGATGAGTGGCAGCCGACGACAGGGAATTAACTCAATGTAGTTCATATTGCATATATGGCCGCTTAATACTACAAAACATTTAAATATATAGATTTTCTTGTGAAAAATGTCATAATGAGAAAACTTTGATCAAAAGCCCTACGTTTATTAAACTTTAAATAATACAGTTAAATAAATAATACTGCAAGTATACTGTAGTGTTTTGCAGAGGGGATATCTTTGTATAATGCAAGTTATATATTACTTTATATAATGTTGTATAATGTTATTTAATATGAAACTATCCAGATGGTGCTCTGTTGCGCGGGAGAAATATAAACAGTGTCCTAAGGCGCCGGTGTGCATACACTGATAGAAACCTATGTTTAAAATTCTAAAATACAGGGCACTGCGTGGCCTGACGTGGTGCGCTGCCGAGCGGCGCACCCGGTGTGTGACCCCCTTAACTGTTAAACTGTACTGTAAAACTTTTTTGTTTTAATGGAGTAATTTTCTTTTGTTTTAATTGGATGACAAGCACTTTTTGACTGAGCTCCTTTCGTTCATGCCTTTATAAAAAAGCTAATTGTGTTAAATAAAAAAAGTTGTTCAATTGTCACTGTGGAGTCACTTTCATGTTTTTTAACTTTATTATCTGATTATAATTGTGTATTTAAGTTTAGAATTAATTTTGAGTGTATGTCCCGCATTTTGAGTAGAAAATGATTAAATAATTTAGAACATATTTCCCATATTGTATGAGTTGAACCATATTGAAAATTGTGAGTGTATTTCCAACATTATACGAGTTGAAAATATTAAAAGTTTTGAGTTTATTTTCAACATTATATGAGTTGAAAAATATTGTAAAGTTTGAGTGATTTACTCCCAATTATAAGTTGAGGAATATCAATATTTATACGATAACATTGAGTAAAGGCAACTGTAAATATAATTTTTATTTTATGTAATATTATATAATACACAATAATCTTTGAGTTCTGTGAACTTATTAGGTCAACGTGAATATTCAAAAACACAATCTAAGAGTGTAGGACAGTGTTCCCTGCATCTGCCTAAACATTTTTACCTCCCTAATCTTTGTAATTCTCTTTTCAGTGCTGACCATTTGATTGGTAAATTAATAAACTATTTGCAAGTGCACTCAAAGAATATATATATTTTTTACTTGTTCAAACTACTTAATTTAAATGAGCTGAAACAACACAATTCTTGAGATTTCATTGGGACAACTTAATTTTTTATGTTCAATACGCATCAATTTGTTAAAGTGTAATCAAACAATCAATTCATGTTGGGACTACATGAAAGAGTTGTGTGGAACCCTGCAGTTTTTACAGTGTGCATTGTGCACAAATATGGTTATTGGTTCATAATAAGTTGAAACACATTGTTAGATTTTGTTGTATTTGACTTAACCATTCTTGGGTGGCTCGCCAATGTATAGATGACTCCAATACATAAAATAAGGAAGCTGACCAAAGTTATTACGGGGAGAAGACTTTATTGAAGACAATGAATAGTGCAGTTCCTCAGCAGTGATGTTAACTCGACGGTCTTCAAGTAACTTAACCCGAGGTACAGTCTGTGAGGCACTACTTTATAACAAAGAATGTAACCCTGCGGAGATTACCCAACTGCTTTGGTTGGGTCACAACTCTTGAGTTCCTGTAGGCCATTTTGTTCACACTTTTTCAGATGCAGATACATGTTTGCATATGAAACAAGCCATACAATCTATCAACATAGAGAGTTATTTTGCGTTCTTGCAGCCCGGTAGCAACTCTCACAGCCTGGTACTGCACTGTAACCCCTAATCTACACTATAAAACGGTTGTCAAAATCTTCAACCCTCTTCAGTTGAGTTTAAACCTTCAGGTGTTCAAAGGGTCTCCTTTTCAGCAACTTGATATGTATTCAAGAGTTCACACTTGTCCCGGGAGAGAGCCCTAAGCTCATAAGATCCATCGAGCTCTGGGCTCCCTTCCGTAAACAGGGCGAGAGGGGAGTTTGAGCTCAGGTAGATCTTGATGAACTCCCCCGACTTGTTTCTGTTCTGATGACAGATATAGGGATGGATAAAGGGAGATATATGGCTTACTAAGAGCTCGAATATTGTGCCAATTTAGAATGTTCAGTTTACTTGAGTCACACATTTTTGGACTGTGGAAGGAAACCAGGGAACCCAGGGAAAACCCACACAAGTACAGGGAGAATAAGCAAACTCCGCACAAATGTCTACTGCTTCAGTAGGGACTTCAACCAGAGACATTCTTGTTGTAAGGCAACAGTACTAACCACTGGGCCACCGTGTCGCCAAATCTAGAAAGAAAGAGGAGTAGGGGTGGGAGGGGGATTCTTCAAGACAAAGATAACTGAGGTACAAAACTCTGGTTATTTATAGTGAGGTAGGAATCATCTGATTGGTGAATCATGTGTTAGCTAAAGCAGGACCAGCTGTGGACAATCATAAGCATGTGATCCTCTCAAAAGTAGTTTATAAATAAACTTCACTGAATGAACAGCCAAACTACATGAAAAAGCTGCCGTTTTGAATATACCCGTGTTTATGTGGACAAGGCCTCAATTGTGAGGACTCTGCTCTCCATTGTGAAGCTTCAGGTGAGTGCTGAGGGTTCTTTTATATTTAAAGCCCTTTCCACACTCACTGCATCTAAAACGTTCCTCTCCTGAGTGAATCTTCATGTGTTGCTAAAAGGAGTCTTTGCGTGTGAGACTCTTTCCACACTGATCACATGTGAACACTATGGTTCCAGTGTGACCATTCATGTGGTGTTTCAGTGTTCTTTTACACATGAAACTTTTACCACACTCTGTGCATGTGTAAGGTTTCTCTCCAGTGTGAATCCTCATGTGGAAGTCAAGGCTTTGTTTTTGAGAAAAACTTTTCCCACACTGTGTGCAAGTAAAACTTCTCTCTCCAGTGTGAGTTCTAATGTGGGCTTTAAGGGTGCCATTTCGCTTAAAACTCTTTCCACACTGAGGGCAAGAGTAAGGCCTCTCCCCAGTGTGAATTCTCATGTGCACTGTCAAGTGTCCTGTAGTATAGAAGCTTTTTCCACACTGCTGGAATGTGTACGGCTTCTCTCCAGTGTGAATTCTCATGTGCGCTGCAAAGTTTCCTGGATGATAGAAGCTTTTTCCACACTGTTGGCATGTGTACGGCCTCTCTCCAGTGTGAATTCTCATGTGGGTTTTAAAGCCTTGTATATACCTAAAACTCTTTCCACACTGTTCACAGATGTAAGGTTTCTCCCCTGTGTGAACTCTCATGTGAACATCAAGCTTTGATATTTTACTAAAACTCTTCCCACACTGTTTACAGCTGAAATTACACCTAGATTTGGATTTCCGAGGTCTTCCACATGATGAAGTCTTTGTAGTCAGTGTGGGTTTTTCATCAGTCGTTATTTCTTGGGGTTTCTCAAACTACCGTTTCTCTTCCGTTTCATTCAGTTCATGAGTCTCTTCTTTCAGCACCATCAGGTCTTAAAAGAAAAAAAAAGTTAACTTTAGTATGAAGTAACAAAGCGACAAGTATGAAATGGATGTTTCACCCACAAGTTAAAATGACCTCACCATTTACTCTCCGTCATGTGGTTTTAAACATTTCCTTTCTTCTGGAACACAAAGTAAGCCAGCGTTTCTTCACAATATCTTCTTTTGTGTTCAACAGAATCAAGAAACTCATAAAGGTTTAAAACCACACGAGGGAGAGTAAATGGTGAGGCTATTTTCATTTCTGGGTCAACTATCCCTTTACAGGGTTCCTATTATGGACCTTCTTTTAAAAGATGTAAAATAAGTCTTTGGTGTTCCCAGAATGTGTCTGAGGTTTCAGCTCAAAATCAGATCATATACCTCGCAGAATATTGAATTTTGGGGGTCAGAGGAAAACCAAGCTCTTTTTGTGCCTGTGGCTTTAAATGTAAATGATCAAATGTACTCACTCTAGATTACTCGTGTTGTGTTCCCTCATGTGTATCTTCCACTGGATTTAAACATTTGTAACTTGCTTGGAAGACCCGATTGAGACAAATCCTGCATGTTCATAGCAAGTACGCATAATTCACGCTTATATTAGTGAGTTTGCATTAGTGTATATAACTTATAGCAAATGTTTCCCAGTACTGGGTTGCAGCTGGAAGGGCATCCGCTGTTTAAAACATATGCTGGATAAGTTGGTGGTTCATTTCGCTGTGACAACCCCTGATGAATAAAGGGACTAAGCCAAAAGAAAATGAATGAATGACCGAACTTGTGCAAATGCTTAATGCCACTTGTACTTTTGTCTCTGTTTTCTTGCCTTTGTGCATGTCCTGAGGCTCAGCTGAAGACCTACGTGGTGATATTTTATATACTCAACAAGATGCAGAAATGCCATCTGAAAAGGTTTCCTGCTGTTTGCGGTTTGCGAATGTGAAATTTCTGTTAATTAACACCCTGGATAATTTGTTAACCCCAGGTATAGCATGAGCAGTGTGGAACATGATTACAGATAACCCAGGATTCTGTTTATCCAGCGTTAGAATGACCCAGGGTTAACAGTTTGAAGTATGAAAAGCCTTAAGAACACTCAGCATCAGCTCTCAGGATGAACAGAGCACAATGACAAACAGCGACATACAGAAATTGTCATTCATGTAATAGCAGTGACCTGATAAACAGAGTTAAAATGACATTTTTGAATAAAAAGTTTAAAGTTTATTGAGATGATTGTTGGGGATTGTATGGGTTTTGGCTAGATTGGGGAGCAAAACATGAACAAACGAAAATGTTATAAAAAGTTTAAAGACCAACAACACATTATTTAGACTTTTTAAGACCCCATGGAAACCCTGTTTAAACACTATAGCCCTGGTTGTTAGATATTATAATAATAATGTAATTCTAACTCCAATACTATCTGTGAGAACTAGTAACAACTACTAGAAACAAGTTTAAACCCATAAAGAAGTTGATGAAAAAGGGAATTGTGATCAATGTGACATATGCAAATGGAAAGTACTAAGCCAACACTCAGGGATGGGCAGTATTTATGATACATGTATTTCAAATACAAAATAGTATTTTGTCATTTGTATTTAATAGGGTTTATGAAAATGGCTTAATATTTTGTATCAAAATACTTTAGTGTTTTGTATTTTTGTAGTTTCAAAATACTGTAAAATAGTTTGCAAGAAGTCAACAGTACATGATGACATCATAAAAATGAGGCCTCTGATTGGTGCTTTCGCAGTTATTTTCCTAGGTTGAGATCAGAACTGAAAACTGATTAATTTTTAAGAAGGTGGTCAAAGATTGGAGTGTGGATGGAAATTATGCTTAAAGAAAGTAACAGACACATGGTGAGGGTATATTCAGGAGCAAGTCAACATCCATTAAAAACAGTATACTGAGCAATGCTAAGACCACAATAATATAATGGCTGTATAGTGCACAGTTCAGCATCTTTACTTAAGGAATGAGATGGAATAAAATATCAGTCCTTCAGAACAAGATGAGGAGCTTCAGAACATCATCATTCTCAGTGTTGCAGGCGGAAACGCAGAGGAACTTTATAAATATAAAACAACTAAATATGGTGTACTGGTGATTTTTAAGAGGGTAATCTCTTCAAAAGAGACTCTTTCAGTTAAAGTATAGCTGAAAGAATCTTGGAAGAATGAGTATACAGTACAAATAATGGATGGTTTGTAATTTGTAACTCAAAGTGAAACACAAGTTACCTTTGGGTTACAAGTCCAGACTCACTAACATAGGCCACATTAGGCCACAACTTCCCCCGATAGGTGAACGTAGTGGAAGAGAAAAGTTGTTGCTATTAAACATTTACTATTTTAACATTGTTTATTGTTGAATTAACCTAAGTTAATTCAATGGTGAAGAGACTGATCGATATGCCTATTGATGGAAGGTTTGCGAAAAAAATTCATCCTCCATTTTAAAAGTATTTTGTAGTATTTTAACATAAAAAATACAGTATTTTATTTAGAAATATTTGTGGCTGCTGTATTTTGAAGTTTATTTTGACACACGTAAAATTTATGTATTTGGTATTTATTTTTAAAATACATTTCAATGTTTTTGCTCATCCCTGCCAACACTATCTCAGTAATAGCAGATATCTTCTGTGAGAATACTGTAGGTCAAATATTCTCAGCTCAGTTAAACTTCTTTTAATTTATTGTTTTTCTTTATTCTATATATTGCTAGTGTTTAAGGACGATTTACAAACAGTAGGAGAACAAGAGAAGCAATAACCTTAAGAAGGTAGAGAAAATGGGAGACTAATAATACATAAAACGAAAGACAAAAGACATGAAAAGTGACGAAAGAAACTCATTCCTGTCTTTCGATGAGTGCTGATGTGTGTTTAGGAGAACTAGGCAGCACACTCAGGACTGCAAGATGGATTTAATTTAGTATTCTTATTATTAAAATATATCTGAATGAGGATCAAATGACTGAGTTGGTCTTTGAGAATGAAAAATTAACCTGTTTGTTCCTGCGGATCTTCATGTTTGACTCTGAATGTTTCTTCAATCTTCACATCTTCACTCTCCTCTTTAATAAACGCCATCTTTATAACAGTGTGGAGATCAGTCGCTTCAGCAGGAGTTTTTCTCTGCGTTTGGACACTTTATCCTGTTTAAAATGAACAAAACAATAAAAATGTTCTGTTTAAAATAAATAAAACAATCAACAGAAATAAAATAACTTCTCTTCAACACTTGCTTCAACAGTTTCTTTATATGAGAGTAATTAACTAAAAGAAATCAGGTTAGCCCGAAAAGACAACTGCGACAAATGACCTGATTAAAACTAGTACTCCATTAATTATATATAGTGATGTACACTTGGACTGACATTATGCTATTTAACAAATAAACCTTCATTAAAACACTTATTACACACATTTCTGTTACTTTATTCAAACAATAGCCCTCATTACTGTGTCACACATTGCGCCAAAATAAAAGTTTTTTTTTTTCGCTTTTTATTGCCACTTGCTGATGCCTTGTCTAATTCTACTTTTACCCAGAAGTATTTGACACTCTCTCCCTGTGAATTCTGTACCATTGTCAGACCTGATACGTTTAACCCGTCTATATGAAGCTACATCATCCAGAATTTTTTTCAGTAGTGCTCACTTTGTCACTCTTATTTTTCAGAAAATTTACAAAAACTAGTCATCTGTGAAGGATAATGCATACTTGACCGTCTTTGGACACTGGGGCCATAGGCCCTGCTAAATCAGTGTGCACCATGTCTAGAGCTGCTTTGGCTCCTGCATCTGGCCCTCTATTTCTAGTGTGGACAAACTTTCCCTGTGTGCAGACTTCACAATGTGGGATGGCTTTCTCTCTCTTACACTTAATTACCACATCTGTCCCAGAAACAATGACTTTTAAAGCTTTTTTTTCAGTATTTGTGGGGTTCATGTTCCTCTGAAATATGAAATAGGTTGAAACTTATTTGGGCTACAGTCCATTTGCCAGGATAAAAACAATATTTATCAACCAAATAAACAAACAAACAAACAACTAAATAGTTGTAAAGAAACTCTTAGAAACGACTGAAGAACTTAATACAATGTTGAACAATGCACACACGCATGTTTAAATTTTATACATGTTATGTTAGCATTCAGATATTGTTTGAGTGTAAATTCAGAATGTGCCACTTACCTTTTCAGTCTTCAGTGAAGAAGCAGGATGAGAAATGGCCTCAGTAGGCTTTTCTTTGTATGTTGTTGGTTAATAATCCCAATGTAGAAATCCACAAATGTAGTTTGTCCTCCAAAGTTGTTCTCTTTACTCTGCAAAATAAGCCAATGAAGATTCTGTCAGGAACCTGGAATATATAGATACAGCCCTGTCGAGCTACTGGATCTGAAATGTGATTGGATAAGACTCAATTGGCCTCCATTAATGCTGGCATAAAGATGCAAATGAGCAGTGGGGGGCAGTGAAGACTCAAGACACATTACTGTGGGGGAGGGGAAGATCATCAGCTTTACAAACCGTAGTTTTACAGAGAAATAATGATGTACTGGGAAAATAAGTTTACTTTAGCTACCTCCATTTGTATTGTTGCTGCTGTTGTTGTGTAGGCCTATTGATGGAAGCTTTGCCAATACGTTTCATGTTCTTAAGTAAAAGTATTTTGTAGTACTTTTATACATATTTTATGTTGATTCATGTTGTTGCTGCTGCATTTTGTAGTCAATTATGATACACTTACGTTGAGGTATTTTGATTTGAAACACTTTTCAATGTATTTTTCCCAAGCCTGATATATATAAGGTTTAACACGGTTTGGAAATGTCAAGGTTTTAAAACCGCAAAACTTTTAGTTTTACCGATCCTAAGATATAAGTAAGGATTATCCTAATATATCCA
>CAIGQQ010027810.1:1675-18212 GCA_903798035.1 Danio albolineatus
GAAGATGTGAAGATTGAAGAAACATTCAGAGTCAAACATGAAGATCCGCAGGAACAAACAGGTTAATTTTCATTCTCAAAGACCAACTCAGTCATTTGATCCTCATTCAGATATATTTTAATAAGAAGAATACTAAATCAAGGGCGTAAATTTCATTTAACAGTAGGGGGGGACAATGAATGTAAAATTTCTCATGAGCAATTTTTTGAGGGGGACACAAATAATACAGTCAAATTGTACTTATAAACATATGTTGGCACAGTGGAAAAACTTCGATTCTATCATTATTATTGTAGCATGGACACTGCGTCATTATAGTTATTATCAAAAGTATTTTTCAGGTTCAATGACAAAGCAGATTTTACTTCAAAATTATTTATTGCTTTATCTTGTTAACAGTCCAGCCATCAACAACATAAAACACAATTTAAACATGACTGAAACGGTTATTGTGAAAAAGATATATAAAAAAATAAGTATTGTTTTGTAACAAAATCAATTATTTAAAGAATTACAGTATGTAAAATCTCTGAGGGGTTAATTTAACTTGCTTTATTTAACATTATGCCATGACAAGTCGTTACATTGACTTTGGCGTCTTAGTTGCAGCACACTATGCAAAAAAACTATTGTAAACAAGCCTACGTTAACTAGACATGTAATGTTTTAATCGCTAATGTAGCACATTCATGGAAAATTACATCAGTAATCAGCATTTTTGATGCTACTAATTTATGAATGAGTCTGTATCAACTACATTAAAGAGAAATCGCTTTATTTACAGTGAATTACACCATACGTACTGGAGTTAAACAGTGATTTAGCTGCAGCAGCACGGCACCGGTACACCTGGCTCGTCTCGTCTGTGTAGAGTGGGTGAGAACCGCGAAAGCAGGCAGTGGACCAAACCACTGTGAGGAAGGGGAGGGGGAACTCTATTTCTAAATGCACTTTTTTGCGTTTGTTTTTTCAACTTACAAAATTATTTTAGATATAGATACATATATTTTTCACGTTGGAGGGTGCAATTTTTATATATATATAAATTTTTTGGAGGGGGGGACAACCCTCGGATGCGAGGGGACACGTCCCCCCTGTCCCCCCCGGGATTTACGCCCCTGTACTAAATTAAATCCATCTTGTAGCCCTGAGTGTGCTGCCTAGTTCTAAACACACATCAGCACTCATTGAAACACACAAATGAGATTCTTCCGTCACTTGTTCACATGTCTTTTGTCATTCGTTTTATGTAATATTAGTCTCCCATATTCTCTTCCTTCTTAAGGTTATTGCTTTTCTTGTTGTTCTGTTTTTGTAAAGCGTCCTTGAGCACTGGCACTATATAAAATAAATAAAAACAATAAATTAAAAAAAAAGGTTTAACTGAGCTGAGGATATTTGACCTACAGTATTCTCCTAGAAGATATCTGCTATTACGGTGATAGTGTTGGCTTAGTACTTTCCAGTCGCTTATGTCACGTTGATCACAATTCCCTTTTTTTATCAACTTCTTCATGGGTTTAAACTTGTTTCTAGTAGTTGTTACTAGTTCTCACAGATAGTATCTGAGTTAGAATTACATAATTATTATAATACCTAATTACCAGGGCTATTGTGTTTAAACAATTAAACAAAATTTTAGGCCTTAAAAAGTCTTAAAATTACTTGTAGATCTTAAATCTTTTTTTAAACAAGTCTTGATTTTCCTTTGTTCATGTTTTGCTACCAAATCTGTCCATAACCCATAAAATCACCAACAATCCATCTCAATAAAACTTTTTGTTCAAAAACTCTATTTATCATAATGGTTTTATTATTTTCCTCACAGTAACATTTGTTTAAACGTGCTCCATGTATTTACTGCTGAGGTCATCGACCTGGGCAGATTGTTGTGCACAGATTTACTTTATTATAGTTTTTAAAACATTTAAAACATTTGTTCATTTTTTTATTTTAAAGAAAGTTTATGTTGGAAATAAATCTATGGATACAAGTAGAACTTACTTGTTTTTACACAATATTTCAAATCTTTTGCTAAGAAAAATCAAAAATATTATTATTATTTATTTATCATTGTATTATTAAATGTATTAAATTGTAATATTTTGATAGGACAAATAAAAATATTTTCCATCTGGGCCATTTGAAAAATTCCTTAGGCTTTAGCCCAGGCATGTCCAAAGTCCGGCCCGCGGGCCAATCACGGCCCGCAGTCAGATTTCATACGGCCCGCAGATTCCATCTCATAATGTGTTATTTATGGCTCGCTAGCTCTGTTAGAATAAATAAACCAAGGGAGAGTAACCAATAGCATTAGAGATAACAAGTAAACAAAGGCCCGCCCCAAGACAAAAATCGAAACAGTTTGGCGCAAGCAGAGAAGAGCCAGCGAGCGAGCGGAGAGAACTGAACGCGCGCGCGGTGCAGGCATAACCTCAGTCGCGAGAGCGTACATCGTGCGCACAGATGATGATGTGCGCGCGAGGCCCGTTTCCTCGAGGTGGATGAGTTCAGCGCGCGCGTGAAGATCTCGCGCTTAGGACTGTAATTTGCTCGCGATTCACTTTCTGTTTAAACATCACAGCTGCGCTCGATTAATTTTGGCATTGATTTGCTGCCATATATATTCTTCCTGTAGTTGTTATGCAAACTTTGGCTTCCTGAAAGACCTTTTAGAAGGCAAGAGCAAAATTCACTTTTTTTTTACTTTAATGATAACAGACCACTTTGCATTACTTATAACTCCTGTTTAAAATGTTTATGAGGCAAAGATAGATATCAAACTCATAGAAATGTAAGGTATTCTATACAGTTTGTTCAATTTTATCTGACTCTCCAGATATGAAAGAAAGGCATAATTGTGTGTTTAGAGTTGTTCATGCCTGAGTGGCTTATATTTGGTTATATTGCCATTTGAAAAATAAAGGTAATTGTGGCAATGAAAATAGTTTTATAACAGTGTGTATTTTCATGAAACTTTTGTGGTGAAAAAAATGTCAGAAGGAACTATTGGCACCCGGGCATCTTCACTTTGTCAAATTTGGCCCTCTTTGCAAAAAGTTTGGACACCCCTGCTTTAGCCCTTTATGAGTAAAAAATTTTATCATAATGGTCTTAAAACTTCTTACATTTAACTTGGTGAAACCTGCAGAAACCCTGATTTAAAGTATGTCAAACAATTTGGATACCCCAATATTAAATATGCTGAATGAAATGGACACTAAAATAATTGTTATAAAACATTGTACAGTATTCTAAACTATATGATGTTGTTGTGGGACGACGTGAGACAAAACAAATTCTAGTGGAACAATAACGTTTAGCATTGCACTGACTACAACTGGCCAACAAACTAGTCTAAAAATGACTTTTGCTGCTTCAGAAATGGATTACAGCATGCTGATGATATGCAAACATTTGAGTGTAAAGTTCGTCAGTATTGACCATATTCTTCACGTACCAGCAGGTGCCGCCATAGGAATCTTTTTGCTTAAAGAATTACTTTTTATATCCTAAAAAACAGTGCTAAAGTGCTAAAACAGTGCTATGCTGCTTAGGCATGGAGTGATAATCATTTTCAATGTATACCTTTAAACTGCCATTATTTTCTGCTATGTTGTTCCAGTACGGTATTTGTAAGTTCATTTGAATGATTGAGCCTGACATGTTTACTGTCCCAAAATACTTTAAAAGTTTTTTCAAAAGAAAATAGATTGTGTTAAAAGGAAAAAACTGTTTGTTTTTCACCCAGACATTTAAAAAGAATATATTTTTGAGCAGTAATCACAGTACAGTAATACCGTGATATTTCTATTCAAGGTTATCATACCGTCAGAATCTTATACTGGCCCATGCCTAATGCTGCTTGATGTTGCAATTTTATTATTTTTCTTTGTATGTATAGTCATGAACACACTTGTCATTTATTATTCCTGGTCATTTCTCCAATTGGCAACTTAAGTTGTCATATGAGTTAAGTATAGCATATGAGATCAGGTCACTGCAATGACATGATTGACAATTTATGTATGTCGCTGTTTGTCATTGTGCTGTTTATCCTAAGAGCTGATGCTGAGTATTCTTAGGGCTTTTCACACTTCAAATGGTTAACCGTGGGTCATTCTAACCATGGATAATCAGAATCCTGGGTTATCTGTGATCACGTTCGACTCTGCTCATGCTGTACCTGGGGTTAACAAATAATCCTGGGTGTTCATTAACAGACGTTTCACATTGGGAAACCCCGGGTTAACATTAGTATTTGTATATTTAATTGTCACTGTCCCTGATAGGACAGTAGATAACCTTTTAAGATGGCATTTCTGCATCTTGTCGGGTATGTAAAATGTCACCACAGAGGTCCCAAAATTAAATATTCTGCAAGGTATATGATCTGAGTTTGAGCCAAAACCTCTTACATCTTGTAAAAAAAAAAATAGGTTCATAATAGGAACCCTTTAAAGGGATAGTTGACGCAGAAATGAAAATAGCCTCACCATTTACTCTCCCTCGTGTGGTTTTAAACCTTTATGAGTTTCTTGGTTCTGTTGAACACAAAAGAAGATACTGTGAACAAATGCAAACGCTGGCTTTCTTTGTGTTCCAGAATAAAGGAAATGTTTGAAACTACATGACAGTGAGTAAATAGTAAGGTAATTTTCATTTTTGAGTGAAACATCCATTTCATGCTTGTCAATTTGTGCCTTCATACTAAAGTGAACACTTTTTTTTTTTTTTTTTTTTTTTAAGACCTGATGGTGCTGAAAGAAGAGACTCATCAACTGAATGAAATGGAAGATAAACAGCAGTTTGAGAAACCCCAAGAAATAACAACTGTTAAAAAAAAAACACTGACTAAAAAGACTTCATCACGCGGAAAACCTCGGAAATCCAAATCTAGGTGTTATTTCAGCTGTAAACAGTGTGGGAAGAGTTTCAGTCAAATACACGGCTTTAAAACCCACATGAGAATTCACACTGGAGAGAGGCCTTTCAGCTGCCAACAGTGTGGAAAAAGCTTCTATCATAAAGGAAACTTTGTAGAGCACATGAGAATTCACACTGGAGAGAGGCCGTACACATGCCAACAGTGTGGGAAAAGCTTCTGTCATGCAGGAAACTTGGCAGTGCACATGAGAATTCACACTGGGGAGGAGCCTTACTCTTGCCCTCAGTGTGGAAAAAGTTATAAGCAAAACGGCACCCTTGAAGTCCACATGAGAACTCACACTGGGGAGAGAATTTTTACTTGCACACAGTGTGGGAAAAGTTTCGCTCAAAAACAAAACCTTGAGATCCACATGAGGATTCACACTGGAGAGAAACCTTACACATGCACAGAGTGTGGTAAAAGTTTCAGATGTAAAAGCATACTAAAACACCACATGATAAGTCACACCGGAGAGAAGCCGTTTGCATGTGCTCAGTGTGGAAAGAGCCTCACAACCAAAGCTAGCCTCATGAACCACATGAATGGTCACACTAGAACCATAGTGTTCACATGTGATCAGTGTGGAAAGGGTCTCACACGCAAAGACTCCATTAAGAAACACATGAAGACTCACTCAGGAGCAGATTGTTTTAGATGCAGTGAGTGTGGAAAGGGCTTTAAACATAAAAGAAGCCTCAACATTCACATGAATCGTCACAATGGAGAGCAGAGTCCTCAAAATTGAGTCCTTGTCCACACAAACACAGGTATATTCAAAACGGCAGCTTTTTCATGTAGTTTGGCTGTTCATTCAGTGAAGTTTATATATAAAATACTTTCAAGAGGATCACATGGTTATGATTGTCCACGGCTGATCCCGCATTAGCTAACACATGATTCACCAATCAGATGATTCCTAACTCACTATAAATAACCAGAGTTTCTAACCTCAGTTATATTCGTCTTGAAGAATCCCCCTCCTTTCTAGATTGGGCGACACGCAGCCCAGTGATTAGCAATGTTGCCTCACAACAAGAATGTCACAGGTTAAAGCAAAGTCCCTTTAGGCAAGCCATTTTACTCGGCAGCCATCTTTAAAACGTCTCTCGGGCAATATGCTAGGGCAATCTGTTTGAATGGGGAAGCATCAAATTCTCCAAAACTACTTGTCAAGCTTACAGTTTCATTTCATATTACAAATAACCAATAAAACTAAACAACACCTTTTTATTTAGTTTAATTTCTAAATGTTCGTATCACAAAATCTGCAAAAACTCACGCCATGTCCGATCCCCTCCCCCAGAGAATTGTCATTCTATATCGATCGCTGATTGGCTTCTGTACAAGAAGGCGGGCTTTATTCGCCATATAGCGATCGCTGATTAGCTCCTGTACTAGAAGGTGGGGCTTCATTCGCCATATTTACAGTTGCACTTTTCCCCATTCAAAAGTATATGAGTGACACGTCTTGTGTATTCTATAGTCTTTGGCTAAAGTCCTTACTGAACCGGTTGACATTTGTTCGGAGTTTGCTCATTCTCCCCGTGCTCACGTAGGTTTCCCCCAGTTTCCTTTGTTTCCTCCCACAGTTCAAAAACATGCGACCCCAGTAAACTGAACATTCTAAATTGGCACCATAGTCAAGCTTTTAGTAAGCCATATATCTCCCTTTTGCCATCATTATTGAACAGAACATTAGAACAGAAACAAGTCGGAGGAGTTCATCGAGATCTACCTGAGCTCAAACTCCCCTCTCGCCATTCTTACAGGAGGGAGCCCAGGGCTTGAGGATCTTATGAGCTTAGAGCTCTCTCCTGGGACAGCATGCCAAACAAGTGTGAACTCTTAAATACATATCAAGTTACTGAAAATGAGACACTTTGAACACCTGAATATTTAAACCCAATAACTGATGAGGGGTGAAGATTTTGACAACTGTTTAGTAGTGTAGATCAGGGCTCACAGCCCAGCACCAGGTTGTGAGAGTTGCTACCGGGCTGCAAGAATGCAAAATAACTCCATATGTTGATAGATTGTATGGCGTGTTTTATATGCAAACAAGTATCTGCATCTGAAAAGGTGTGAACCAGATGACCAACAGGAACTCAAGAGTTGTGACCCAACCAAAGCATTGGGTAATCTCCGGGGGGATACATCCTTTTGTAGTAGTGTCTCACAGACTGTACTTTGGGATAAGTTACTTGAAGACCAACAAAAAAGGGTTTACATGGATATTGACATGAGACATTCTGTCATGTACATGAGAATATGTAGTTGTAGAAAATCTGCTCAGTTATTTCAGTATCACTTTCACAACATTGACAAGAGTTATCCTCAGTATCAAATATTAATCTCAGGAATTATTATGATGGATACATATCATTAATCATTTTAAACTGAAGCTCTTTCATTTTGGGGAGAATCGGATAAGAAATGTAACTTGTTCTTATTTTTTCTAATTGCTGTGAATAAAATCTTTAAAAATAAAATGAGTTCTGAGCTGATTAGGATGAAGCCTTTGAATAAGAATATTCCTTTAAAACTTAATACATTTTGGATCTCTAAAACATAAAGTGGCCAAAACAGAGATGGAAGAGAAAACATTACAGAATAGAGTAAAAGAAAACCTCTGATCAATATTATGATGTTTTAGGAGTAGCATTAATAATTGTGTAAAACTCTTTAGGGTGAGAAGCAGAACCATGTTTGAAGCAGAAGTTATTGTGATTAAGAATGTCACCATGGCTATCCATCATATCCAATGAAGAAAACATATTAGTTTTAACCCAATTTTCATAAAATAAAGACTTATTTTGATATAAAGTAAAACGATTGTTCTATAAACAAGTTTTATGAGGACAGAAATTGTGGGAAAAGGCTAGTTTTTGCCAAAAAACGACATTCAATTCAATTCATCTTTATTTGTATAGCGCTTTTACAATGTAGATTGTGTCAAAGCAGCTTCACATGCATTATAAAAAATTTAAACAGTGTCAGTTCAGTTTTCAGTGTTGTAGTTCATTTTAGTTCATTTCAGCGTGGTTTAATAGTCACTGCTGAGAGTCCAAACACTAAATAGTAATCCATCGATGCGCAGCCCTACAAGTCCCGAACCATGCAAGCCAGAGGCGACAGCGGCGAGGAAAAAACTTCACCAATTGGCGAAAGTGAAGAATTAAAAAAACCTCGAGAGAAACCAGGCTCAGTTGGGCACGACCATTTCTCCTATGGCCAGACGTCTTGTGCAGAGCTGCAGTCTATGGCGCCGGGGCTGGAGAACGCTGGACATCCATCATGGAGAGACCACAGGCGGGTCACCGGCTGGTCAACAGGCTGGCCCTTCGGGAGCAATGCGAGGACTCGTCTGTCACAGGGATCGTCTAACAGGAAACTGTCTCATGCTCTCCATTCCTCCATAACCACCACAGCAGCTGCTCAGGATACGGCATGGTCCAGGATTATGGAAACCTCGGGAATAATAAAAAACAGACTAACATGAGCAGAGATGGCATTCAAATTATAATGTGTTTTGGGAAATGTTCCTGGCTCCGGTTGCCCTAAATAATGCAGACTAACAATCCTTTAGAGGATTTGGATTCCAAAGCATTTGTGTTTTATGTGTATGCTAATGTAAAGAGATGTGTCTTTAATCTAGTTTTAAACTGACAGAGTGTGTCTGCTTCCCGAACTGTGCTAGGAAGGCTGTTCCAGAGTTTAGGTGCCAGATAAGAGAAAGATCTACCACCTACAGTTGATTTTGATATTTTGGGAATAATTAATTG
The DNA here is from genome assembly GCA_903798035.1 of Danio albolineatus. Taxonomy (NCBI): domain Eukaryota; kingdom Metazoa; phylum Chordata; class Actinopteri; order Cypriniformes; family Danionidae; genus Danio; species Danio albolineatus. Next base: position 10,388 of record CAIGQQ010027810.1, read on the forward strand.
TCCAGAATTAATTGAGCGTAGCGGACGTGATGGGCTATAATAAATCAGGAGCTCCTGCAAATACTGGGGAGCCAAGCCGTTCAGGGCTTTGTAGGTAGTCAGTAAGATTTTAAAATTTATACGATATTTAATAGGGAGCCAATGCAATGCTGAAAGAACTGGAGTAATATGATCATATTTCTTTGTTCTAGAAAGCACTCTAGCAGCTTCATTTTGAACTAGCTGAAGTTTGTTAATCAGGCCAACAGGGCAGCCGCCTAGTAATGCATTACAGTAATCTAATCGAGACGTCATGAAAGCATGAATGAGCTTTTCCGCATCAGACATTGATAGCATGTGTCGAAGTTTGGCAATATTTTTAAGATGAAAAAAAGCAGTTTTACAGATGCTTGAAATCTGGCCTTCAAATGACAGGCTGCTATCAAAAATCACCCCCAAATTTTTGACTGAAGATGAGGACTGAACTAAGAATCCATCAAGGGTTAGACAGTGTTCTAAGTTTTTGCGTGTGAGATTTTTGGGACCAATAAGCAAGACCTCAGTTTTAGCTGAATTTAGTAATAAGAAGTTATTAGTCATCCAATTTTTAATATCAGCTATACAATCTGTTAGTTTAGTAAATTCAAACAAATTACCAGGTTGAGAGAAGATATAAAGTTGTGTATCATCAGCATAACAGTGACATGCAACCAAATTTAGGGTTATGTGGGCTACATCGCCAGACTAGATCTGGTTGATAGGCAACTTCAGTGAGACGGTGAAATAAGGGAGGGAAATAGCCAACCAGATGATGAGCTAAATCAAGGCTAGGTGAACTGAATTAGCTAAATTGGCTGTAGTGTATGCGAGTGAATGCAAGAGTGTATGGGTGTTTACCAATGCTGGGTTGCGGCTGGAAGGGCATTCCCTGCGTAAAAAAAACATGCTGGATACGTTTTTGGTTTATTCCACTGTTGCAACCCCTGATTAATAAAAGGACTAAGCTGTAAAGAAAGAAATAAATGTTAAATGTTTTATGAACTTAATTTGATTCAACTTAAAAAATGTGAGGTGTGCTTCACTGATTCTCCACATGCTCCATGCCAGAGTGCCAAAGAGAAAGATATCAGGCCTATAATTATTCTCAATATTATTTTTGAAAACTAACTCCTTGGTTTAGCCTGTTCAAGCAGTTCTACCTGCTTCCTGAGCTCCAGGTCTTCAAGTACATCTCCATTGTTCCCCTTGTGAGTCTCCTTCTTCTGCTCCACTTCAACCTGCAAAAAAAACAAAAAACAAAGACAGCACCAACAAAACCCTACCTGCTGTTCTTCAGCATTTTTAGACAAATGTCCACCCATGCTCCCGTGAGTCTCTCTCTTCTGCCTGCTCTCAAATCCACCAAATCATGGAAATGCTGCACGTATGAATTGATAAATTACGTATGAATTGGTCAAACAGTGCATTTATAATCACTGGCTTCTCTGACACACACACTGTAAATGAAGCGCTGTAAGCAGATCTAATCTCTCATTTAAATATGTGATCGTGAATCATTTATTTAAAATACAAGTTAATGTTTAGATTTCAAGGGGGAGAGCGGGGATAGTTGAAACCCTTCCAATCTTTACAACTAGGAACTAGTTACAAATCAGTTGATTCACTTCACACATGCTCATATTAGTCCTCATATGAAACAGCACATATGAGTCCTGTGACAGATGCAGCAGACATTAGACGGGAAAAACTACACTTCAGTTAAGAAAGTGACATTTTTTACTTGAAATATTTTTGAGATAGCAGTGCCTGATTTGTAGTTAAACCCATGTAATGTGTGTGTCTGTGTGTGGATATATTTAATCCACATTGTTGGTGATGATGTTTTAGCTGTAAGGAGAACAGATTCATGGCCACATAACACTGGGTCAGTTGTAACAACAAAACTCTTGCTATAGAGTAATAACTTCTGTGCCATTTAATAGCAGACACCTGTACCTCAAGATCTCAAAGATATATAGAGAAATATAATAGAAGTACAACTATCCCCGGTCTCCCCCATACAAATATGTCATATGTACATGCAGCATATATTTCAGAATGGATCAAAAATGGTTTATATATGATAAGAATATGATGACTTATAAATTTATATTATTTATTTATATAAATAATTAATATTTATATAATTTATATTTATAATTCCAATCTACATTTCCAGGTTTTGATGAATATAGGCTACTATATGCTAATAATTTACCTTTAAGTACAGCATTTTATTTACTTATTTTTTTACCTTTTATGAACATAAGCGATTTTTAAACGCATTTTTATTTAAACGTAAGCACAGTACAGTGTTAATGTTCAAACTATTTATAATGTTTAAAGTGGCTGACATTATTTTTATGAATAAATCTGCCTTGTTTTTGAATTGTGCAGAGCTGTAGCTGATGAATTAGGTCTACTACACTACTCTATTTTGATGCTAGTCATTAGGTGGTACTTGGAGAGACAAATTCTTTCTGAAGTGAAAAAGTTTGAGAACCACTGATCTATATCAAGCACAAACCTCTTCATCTTGGAAAGACGTCCATCGATGCACCTGTCCATCTGGATTAAAAAAAAAAAAGAAATTCCTGACCATCAATTTCAAGGTGTGTGATTCCCTTTTTCTCCATGTGGTCCATTCCTACCTGTAAAATACAATAGAAAGATGTCAAGTTATTAATTTATCTTACCATCATTCTTTGGAAGTTTCATCTACCATTGTCTCCAGTCTGGTTCTGTTCTAACACTAACAAATAATATTTCACAGCTACAAATAAATACTCTACAAGATGACAATCTATAAACTTAGAATAGATAAATGTGCTACAAGAATTATTATTAGATAGTAATATACAAATGAATGAAACATACAAACAACATTAGTATCTTTCAGTACCAACCTGACAACATAACAAATGACAAAATCACATCTACGATTATAAAAAGGCTACTAAAGAATACAACAGAATACATAAATCTATAAAATATATATAAATATATAAAATCCTAAAATTATTCTTGTAACAATCTCCAATTCCAACCAACATTCAGTACAATCTACAGTCTGAGCAAAAAAAGACGTGGGAAAACTAATATAATAATCTGAAACATGACAGAGAGAAATACTGAAATCCTTCAGCAAAAGCACGTCGAAACAACCAAATATAATAACCTAAAATGATACTTTTAGAAAGATCTTTACATACCGCTAATGTCAGCGATGGTCAGACACTAATGCAGGTCACACTAGTTAATCAACGTCATCGAATACATTCTTTTTTAGAACGCCACTAACAGCAACGCCACCGCGCCGCCATATTCAATCACCTTAAAGGTGCAGTGCGCGATTTCTGTAAAGCACTGTAGAATATAATAATAATAATAATAATAATTCTGTTAAGGATTTTGGTCCCTGAAACGGTATCTTTTGAGTATATAAATAATAGCAACTTTGATTCTCAGTTTGACTAACTCTTGTATGTTTATATTCTGTTTTATGCTTATAAGTCTTATTTTTCAGGCATATAGTAAATTAATCTGTATCTAACCTGTATGTAATCTCTAAAAAAATTAAATATAGTTGAATCACGCATTATTATAATAGTACAAATTATATACAATGATGTAGAATAAAATAATAGATTATATCTGAAAACATTATTTAATAATAGCAAATAGAATATGAAATACTATGAGTGTGCTATGTACAATCATAACTATAATTCGAGTATGAGTAATACTAATACACCACTGCGTCCATCATTGGCTAAAAGGAACATATAAAAGGTCATTTATTCCATTGGCAGTGACTGTTTTGCAGGTTAGTGTGAGTCAGGGATGAGCAAACATATTTTTGAAAATGCTATTTAATATTTTTCCCTAACATATACATTTGGGTTACTAATTTTTGAACCTTTATTGTAAGTTATTTTTGTTAGATTAGCTCCAGATTTGGCTTCAGTACTGACTAAACTAATGTATATGCACAAATATAATATTGTAAAGCATCCTATAGAAAATATTAATTTAAATGAGATGTGTGTGTGTGTGTGGGGGGGGGGGGGGGGGGGGGGGGGGGGGGGGGGCGGGGGGGGGGGTTCTCGTATATCACCCCCGTTCCCGTGTATCGTTCCCAGATCTGGCCCACATTTAATGTATTCAACTCATCCACATACCGCATGAAATGATGGCACATGGGTGGTCTGCTCTTTTTTTTGCCAGATCTGTGCCACAAAAATATGAGTAAGTTAAAAGATAATAAATCCCCAGGAAATGATGGCCTAACAGGTGAATTTTATAAGGTTTATAAAGATTATATTTCTGAATTATTATTATTAGTTTTTAAGGAAGCTGTAGAGGCTGCTATGCTTCCCCCATCTATGTGTCAAGGCTTAATTACACTTTTACCGAAACCCAATAAGGATCGCCTGCTTCTTGACAATTGGAGACCTTTAACTTTAATTAATAATGATGATAAATTGTTTGCTCATATTTTTTCCTAAAGGATCAAGTTATGTTTAGATACAATTATAGATAATGGTCAATCAGGTTTTCTGCAAGGACGTCACATTAGCAATAATATTAGATTAATTTTAGATCTAACTGATTATATAGAATTTATAACTGATAATAGTTATATTTTATTTATAGATATATATAAAGCCTTTGACACTGTAAAACATACATTTTTATTTGATTTATTAGAACCTTTTGGTTTTGGTCAGTACTTTAAAAAGGCAACACAAACTTTATATACTGAGTGTAATAGTTCAATTAAACTTCAATGGGGAACAACTCATCGTTTAATATTTCTCAGGGAGTAAAACAAGGAGATCCAGCAGCTCCATTTCTATTTCTTTTAGTTATGCAAGCATTGGCCTTACTTATACACAATGACTCCTTTCAAGGTATTAATATTAGAGACAGAGAAATTAAATGTTGTCAGCTTGCTGATGATACAGCTATTTTTTTAAAGATATTTCACAAAATTAAAAAGTTATAGAAAGCCTCAAGATATTTTCTAAAGCTTCAGGATTCTCATTAAATATTAAACAATGTACCCTATACCCACTTAAACACAAAAACATTCCTTTTACTGAATTTGAAGGTATTCCAGTCAGAGAAGAAGTTACTTACCTTGGCATTAATATCTGTAAAGATCAGTCAAATAGGAAACATTCTAATTTACAACATCCTTTGATGAAAATGAAAAAGAAATTTGACATGTGGCTCATGAGGGATTTATCACTTAAAGGAAGGATTCTTTTGTCAAAAACTGAAGGTCTATCATGATCGGTGTACTCTGCTAAAGTATTGGATGTACCAAAATCAGTTAATAAATAAATTATTCAGGGCTGTTTAATTTCATATGGAAAAACAAACCTCACTATTTAAATAAAAATATTTTAAGTAATCGTATTATCAAGGAGGTGTGAATGTGCTTGATTTTGATACTTCCAATACAATTTTTAAGTTGAATTAGATTAAACATTATATTAAACATAAAAATGAAATATGGTATTTAATACCAAACCTTATTTTTGAAAAAGTCGGTGGTATCGAGTTTCTTTTACAGTGTGACTTTGAGATTAATAAACTCCTCATTCAGGCTCTTTTATGTTGGATTTTTCTATACAAACACAATTTTTCTCCCCAAAAACAAATAACATTGAATAATAAAACTGTCAGATATAAGAACAAATCATTTTTTATGATAACTGGGTTAAAAAATATATTTTATTGGTCTCACAGTTATTAAACGATGAAGGATAATTATTGACTTATACTGAATCTTTAGAGAAGTTTAGTTTTCCAGCGCCTCCACGAGATTATAGTAGAGTAATTGATGCAATACCAGCCGGCCTGGCGAGGGTTTTGCAGGGTTACAGTGGAGCAAATAAACTAACAGTTAAAATGAGATTCTATTAGATGGTGTTGATATCAAAGATAGAAAATGTAATAATACATTTCTTAGAAGTTTGATTCATTATCCTGCAACTTTTACACACAAGTACTTCTGGAATAACCCATTTGAGAATATCAACTGGAACTTGGTCTGGACTTACAACAACAAATATTGTGTCACTAATAAAATCAGTGAAATCTGCTTTAAAATTACACATAAAATATATCAAACCAACCAGTTTCTCAAGAGATATAAAGCTGATCTTTCTGAGACGTGTGTTTTTTGCGGAATGGATGTTGAGACTGTTATGCGTTTGTTCTTTGATTGTATGTATGTTAAATATTTCTGGTTTTATGTTGAATGTCTATTTAATATACTGAGTGGTCATACAATTATTATTAAGAAAAGAGATGTCATATTTTACAGAGATAAAAAAAGACATAGATGAGAATCTCCTGTTTATGTTAAATCTTTTGATATTATTAGGCAAGTTTCATATACACACGTGTAAATGGTGGAAGCAGAAGCCGAACATCTTCCATTTCAAGGCTGATTTAAAAATCTATTTTGAAACTCTTAAAGGACTTTCAAGCCGTAAAGCGACCAGAACTGTGAATATACTTCAAAAGCTAAACTCCTCTTCTCTATGGTAAATGTTGTGTATACCCGCTCTTATTGGAAGATTTGTTATGCACTTGACTGGAAATGTTCTGCAAATACAATAAAAAAGTCTGTCCAAACAGCTTAAAAAATATATATATGAATATTGTTTAGAGCTTATTGTGACAGTATTTATTACGAAGAAAGTAATTAAATATGTTTTTCATGTTTTAGAATAACAGAGGCAAGTCAGAATCACAAGTTGTAGCTGCAAATAACAAAACATAAATAGTAATGGCTTAGTCCTTTTGTTATACCATAAACTGTCAATGTTTCCTGGGAGATACAACTCATAAAATCATTAAATCATGAATCAAATATTTAAGAAAATCTGTTAAATGTTTTACTTAGGTCCAGATAATATATTTATAATGACATTAAATTATTTTTGTTGGTCATTTTTCACTCCTGACTGTTTAAGGATTAGATATATGGAATAGGAAGAACACAAAAACAATAAAAGCATTTATTTTCTTAAAATAAATGTTCAAAAAAATAAAATGTTGTCTGGGTTTTTGTTTGTCAGGTTTGGCTAAATGTTGCTTGAAACATTAGAAAGAAGCATTTTTTTTCGGTTATAATTTTGTTATTTTCAGAATGCAACTTTATATATGATCAATACAACAAAAAGCACATCTCTATATGAAAACTTATAACTAGGCTACAGTTAATCGTTACACTATCCAACTATGTGTGTTTTTATTTTTTCTAATTAAATGAATCTAAATTAATTTGCAATTGGGCTTTTGTATATGTGAAATAGTATGGTGAGTGTATCAGTTGTTTGTATATTTAAACTCACTTTCAGATACATTAACTTAGCTTTTATATTTACCTAGAAAACTAAAATAAAAGTATATTTATGAACAGGACATTTACTAATCTGTAAGAGTTGACTTCTAATCTATTATTTGGTCATGTATCTTTTATCCCCTCTACTGGACGCATAAGGAACAACAGGGGAGTAAAACTGTCTGGATCAAAGTCTGCAATAACCTAAAATGATACTTTTAGAAAGATCTTTACACACCGCTAATGTCAGCGATGGTCAGACACTAATGCAGGTCACACTAGTTAATCAACGTCATCGTTTCTCGAACACATTCTTTTTTAGAACGCCACTGACAGCAACGCCACCGCGCCGCCATATTCAGGTGCAGTGCGCGATTTCCGTGAAGCGCTGTAGAAGATAATAATAATAATAATAATAATAATAATAATAATAATAATAATAAT